>JAQFVV010013408.1:0-130626 GCA_028023455.1 Epiperipatus broadwayi
TAATGTGTAATAAGAAATATGCACTTAATCAGTGAAGTATTGAATAGCTTCACACTCCAGATCTAACCGCTTCAGCTTCACCTATTTATATAGAAAGTAGGTTGAAGTAAAAAGGGTTTCCCTCTTTTCTTCCAAAATGCAAGCTTGTGGTTAAGACCCTGTAGAGGTCCCTACTATCACATTTTTACGCACACATTCTTGAGATTACAGCCTTAGTAAATATTACTTACGTAATCAATCAATGTGCATTTAAATAAATTTATAATTACAACTTTAATTAAATTATTGTAATAGATTTTTAACTATAAGATCTTTCCATTGACTCATTGTAAATTGAAAGATAATGTGTAATAAGAAATGTGGACTTAATCAGTGAAGTATTGAATAGCTTCACACTCTCAGATCTAACTGCTTCAGCTTCACCTATTTATATAGAAAGTAATGTAAGCTTGTGGTTAAGACCTGTAGAGGTCCCTACTATCACTTTTTATGTGCACATTCTTGAGGTTACAGCCTTAGTAAATATTAATACTTTAAAGTAAAACAGATTATAGAAATAACTATAATTAATAATTTTTATTATTCATTTATTAGACTAGAGATGACACTACCAAAATATTTATTATTGATAACTCTATAATTAATGTGTATTACAAAAAAAAAATATTGTTTAAGACTAAACTATTTTCTTTGTTATATTAGAAATTTAGATTTTTGTCAAGATCAGAAATAAACAGCTTTTTTATATTTAATTTTAAATAATTTACAGTACTTTAAAAATGACAAACATTATTACTTAATCAATACTTAAGTTATTTCAGACTTTATTTTAAATAATTATATACAAGCAATCCTCAACTTTAATACATTCTACTTTGACACAATTCGCTATTTCCTTTGCAGGGCAATAGAAAAAGATAGCATGTTATGGAACTTTTTTGTCAAGAAAAGAAAAAAGAATACAATGCGACTATCTCTTGATAAATTTATAAAGAAAACACCGGATACTAATCAATAAAGTGTTATTTATTTGTATGTTAATACATCTCATTAAAAAATAAATATTTTAAAAACACTTTGATGTTTTTTTTTACATTGTTCTACTTTCATACATTTCAACTTTTGTTCACATTTCAGGAATCAATTAGGTGCAAAAGTCAAAGACTGCCTATATAAAAAAAAATGTTGTGTTCACTTCTACTTTTGTTTTAATCTGTAAATATACCTATACTTTATATAGCACTGGATCTTTATGCCAGGATTAATTATAGCAGTCATCAACTTGTACTCACTTGATTTACAACTAATTATTTACCATAACAATTGTAAAAATAAATAAATTGTTTTTTAAACAATTATTTAAAAAATGGTGGCCATTTTGTAAGATTGATGATGTCATAGGATACTGTCTATGTCATTGAAAGAAAAATGGTAACATTTATGCTAAAAATGTATAATATAGAGTTTATTCATTGAACACAGTACAGTATATAATATTACAATATTTTGATAAAATTAAAAAATGTACAATATTTAATTTTCATCAAGATAATCAAGATTTTTTTAATGATATATCCAAACTAAAGTTTAATGACTACAAAAGTAAAAACAAACACATGCTTCAGTAAATAAACACATGCCTCAGTAAATAATCAAAAGCCTATTTTGATAATATACAACAACAAAATGTATTCACAGTACTTTAAAATGTATACATTAGCTAAAAAAAGTACATTCACTCATTTTTTTGGATTAAATGTTTGTGACAAAAATTATGATCATTATTATAAAATTTAGTTACTGTATTTGCAAGTTATTTTGAGAGAAAAAAAATATTTTGTACATTACGCAATTAATAATCAACTTTACATAATCAAATTTATCAAATATGTAAACTCATTTATTATAGTGTTTGCATAATTTCAAATTATAATATTGTAATTTGTTTTAGTCAAATACAAGCCTGAGCAGACATTATTGCAAATATAAAAAGATACAGTGCTAAAAAAAAACAAATTTTATTCAGCATAAAATCGAGAATTTTTTTATCATATGCTATATTATTAATAATTAATTATAAATTGTGTACTACATATGCTAAAATATTCAATCAATTAACTTTGAATTAAAATTTCTCAGTCAAATTAAAACTGCTACGTCATATATCTAAAGTAGTTTAAGTAAAAAAAAAAAGGAGAAGAAAATGATTTCATGAATTATGTAATAAATAAATTTATATAATCAAAAATTATTAAATATGAATTTAAAATATTATTTATTTGCCAGATTTTAAATCATAATCTCATAATTTGTTTCAGTCATCCAAGACAGTGGCCACACTATCACAAACTTGAAAAATTATAGTACTGAAGAAAATATACAAATTTTATTCAGCGTAAAATTTTGTTCGTATATTATTAATTTTAAAAGATATACTGTATATGAATAAGTTAAAATATTTAGTCAAGCAATTTTAAATTAAAACCTTTATGAACACTAATTTCAGTGAAATTAAAACTGCCATTATGATAAACATATTTTCAATATAAAAAAAAAAGGGAAGGAGGGAGATGATTTCATGCATTATACTTTTAATAATAAATTTTGTATGATCAAATGCAATACAAATAAATTGAAGAAGTTTCAAGTTTTTATTTTTTTTTTTAATGGGCTGTACTTCTGCCATTATAACATATTGCATTATTCAAAAATTTGCTAGGTCATTTCAAGAAAATTCCTACTGTGCATAATAAAATGTGATATATAATACCATAAAAACACTGAATATAAAGGGCTGTTTATTTAGGTCTGCATAGTACTTTCTGTGAAAAAGGTCTTGAATATCGATTATAATATGGTAACATATAATACATTAAATACATTTTTTTTTTAAGATGGTAGAATTTTTATTTTTTTTGAACTCGCAATTAGTTTTTGATAATGTACAGTTCTATAATTTGGTTACTCTTACACTATTGATAGATAACAAGTCTTTAGGGTCTTAACTGTACAATTAAGTGAAGTATTATTAATCATTGCTTTTTTAATTATAAATAATTTCACATAAATAATATGACTGAATTAAAAAAAAAAAGAAACCAGTATGGATTTTTTTTTAGTGCAATGTTTAACCATTTTGCAGAAATAAAAAAATTGTCAATTGTGAGCTTATTCTTTTTTTTTAAATGACCATTTTTCTATATGTTTGGACAATGAAAAATCACATCACTTTTTCAACATAAAGTTAAGGAATCGTTGTAATCTTCAGCATATACTAACTTCAATAACTAATGCAACATTTTGTTTGTCATTTTGGATAAAGATGTTGGTAAAAAATTGACAACATTGAAAAGCTTTTGCAATCACAGATGACAGAATTAGCTAATGAAGAATTAATGCAACTGGATGAAAAAAAAGAAAGTCAACAAGCATGTAGAGAAGAATCTGAACATCAAAAAACAACTGATTTCATATGAGGCCATGGACAGCATTTTCAAAGAACTTGAAACATTATCTCCTAAGATCATCAGCCATTAATATCTGGTGTAACTTCTCCAAAAAAATTACAAGATCAAACAATTTTAAAAAACAATGATAGATTTTTAGAATGAGCAACTGATAGCTTAGAAAACTGGATGTCAAGGAGTCCTGGATGGATGGATTATAAGAAAGGAAAGTTTTAAGCTAAGTATTTTTTCTTTTTACATAGATTTAAATTCAACTTTCAAGAGCTTAGATACTATTGTAAGAAAAGCTTATGTGTTTTGAATGAAGCTTAATACTTTTGAGGACTACCAATTTGTGATATACTTTTTTACAATACCGTCTACATGCTCAAAAGTTGAATTTACAATTGTATAAGAAAACTTGCTACTCTTATGAAAGGTGCTTTATCTCCTTACATAATACACACATACATGAATATATTATTTGAAATGTAAGGATAATTCATATATTTGGAGTTTAAATGTAATTATAAGGGATTTGAATACAAACTTTCAAGCTCCCTTCAGCTATTCACTCTATCTCATACAACTGATATGCATGACCACATGTGAAAAAGATAAATGATCACCAATATATATATTTCATGCTGAACCTATAATTGCATGCATATATTGTACATTAAGATTTTTTAAAAATAATTGTAAATATTAGTTGGTCTGTTAAACAGTAACCATTTATGGCATAATTTTTATTTGCAGGAACAAGCTGCATTTTTTTTCTATAGAAAACCATTATAATTTCTTGCTTTTTATATGATCTTGTTTTACGATGGATTTTAGGGATCAATTGTTCTTGCTAAGTGGAATATAATGAATATATATGCACATACACACACTGTTTGTGCCATGAGATCAATTTGTCTCGATATATTTTTAAGTACACTTTTTTTTATTTGTTGTTTGTAATTAAAATGTATGAAAATTTAATTGCATATGTAAGCATTTTTAAATGTTTTACCAGAAAATATTTAATTAACGCATAAATTCAATGCTCTCTTATAGAGAAACTCCGAGTTGCTAAGCATGCTTTTGATCTGTACTATCAGATTCACAGCATTCTTATTCAATAGTAGGAACTACCTTATTTGAATATTATTATATACATCTGTAAATTTAAATATTCCATTTCTTAGATAGCGCAACACTGGAATCTTTTTTATTAATAGTGTGAGAGTTATTAGCGATATGCCACATGTCTTTAATCTTGCATTTTATCACCCTATGCCTACATGTACTGGATTGAAGCTGTGGCCACACTTTTATTCATGCTCAAAAAAGACACCCACATTTAGTGCTATTGTGTTTTTTTGTGTGATTATAAATATATTTGTGTTGTATTACCTTGGTAGCGATGTTTGCACATGATTCATAATATACTGTGCAGTATGATAAGTCACTGCATCTGATCTGATATATTATCTGTGAGGTATGATCTGGAGGCAATCAATCTTTTGTGTTGATAATTAGGCTATTTAAATGAGGAAGGATATGAAAAAGCTAATGTTGTATGTGTTAATGCACATTTTATTCAATTTTCATGAAAACATGGGTATGTAAGGGAGACTTATCCAACTTTTAGTGTTGGTCTGATTTGATAGTAGTTTTTTATTTTAGAATAAAATTTTTTGTCAAAGTTGAATGATATGTCCCAAATATAGACATTATTTACATTGGTTTTTTTTTTTTATATTACCACAACAGCACTAATTTTGTCAATAATTTTGTAATGCATATTTTCATATAGATTTTGAGTATGATTCTAATTAAAATATAACTTTATTGAAATATTTGAAACTATAAAATAGAATGTAACTATGGAAAGATGATTAAGAAAATAACCACAAGATAACTTATGGACGGTAAAACTATTTAATAATGTTAAAAAAGAAAAGAATACATGATGGTAATAAGGATGAATTTATTATTTTAATGAACTAAATAATAAATACAAGATAAAGGATAGAATGTCTAGTATGATTATTATTTTATCTATTATTAGTGAAAATATTTTTTTTTGTAAATTTATGAATATTTAAATAATTATTTTATTAATTAATCATATAATATAATATTTATAGCGGTTTATTATTAATTCTTGTTATTGTAAAATAAATGAGTATTTTAATTTAAGATTTGTACTTATTGCAATTGGAAGTGTTTCCATCACAAGGTCATATCCACAAAGCACCCAATCCACATAGCATATATTTATTACATGTTTTATCTAAAGAGTTATATTCAAGAATTTATAATTGATACATTAATCATTAATTATTTTAAAATTATAATTATATTAAAGGGAATTTGTAGTATTTCATAGTTTTTTTAAATATAAAAGAATCTTGAAGATTTATTTATTAAAAATGGAGATCATATAATAGAAATTAATAGTATGTTTTAAGAGACACATTCTGATTTCGAAATCCAGTTTTGAAATTTATTTTATATAATAAATTTAGAAGTATTATATTATTTCAAAGTACAAGTTACTGATAAAATATATTATAATTGTAATTCTGAAGGATTTAATTACAATGGGTGAATGCTAAGTAACTAAGAAATATATTTAATTGAGTTAGATTTAGTAGATAATAATTGGATAATAAAACTTAATTATAATAAAATGAGTATTTTATGGTGAAGGTTATTAGTATAAGTATAAGAATAAATCTTAGGAAAGTAAATTAAATTATTTAAATGAAGGTAATTAGTAGATAATGATGTTAATTTTCATGTCTTATTATTATAGTTAGATTAATTTTCAAATAGGAGGTTAATCAATGTTTATAATGGTGTGATTTTTATTTAAATGGTTGCATCCCAATAAAATTCCTCTTGCAATTCAATTATTTAATTATCAATATAATTGTTATATTTTAGAACAAAATAATTATGATTCCTGAGATATCTAGAGGATAGCATTAATTCTTTTAATTTAATGTGGTTTTTGTTTTTAATATTATTTTGAGAATTCTTAAATTATAGATTAGTTAAGTCATTATTTAAAATGAAATATTATATTAGTCATTGTTAGTTGTGGGGATTTTCCTAATGATTATAATAGAATAGTAGCAGGAGAATATTTGCAATAGCAATGCCATTGTGGAGTATATTTTATATATTTTTCAATGTTAAACCTTTATGTTATAATCGTCCCTAAAGTCTATTTTATGTTTTAGTATTGCAAAATTCAAACCCAATAGAGAGCCTTATACTTTATTGTTGTTATATTTGATTGTTTATTATTGAGCTAATATAGTAGATAGTAAAGAAAGTATCATATATGTTGAACAACCGAAAACGAAGGTTACAATATAAATGTAGAAATTTTATACCATTTAATTCATTTTCCTATTCAATTGTCTATTGTAAAAATATCAGTTGAGCTAACTATGTCATATATCTTCGATGTTTTCCTCAGAAGCACAGACAAGCACACTGTCTACATACTACATATAAAGTAACTTGAATGCAGTAACTGTATTTTGGGATGACCATTTTTTAATTTACTTGTTATTGCAATACCACAGATTATTCTGCTAGCTGATAAGTCCATCAGTCAAGCATACTTCACTTTGTAAAATTTATTGTTGGTTAAGATGAGATAAGTGGGATTGGGGAATTTACCTGAGATCAAAAAAGAATATTTAGTTTGCCTATTAATTATTTTAATTCTTGTTATTCGGCAGTAATATAAAAATTAATACTCACTAGAGAGTTGATCTTGGAACCTTCAGTTCTGAAACTGCCATTTTATCATTGTGTCTGTGCAGGCATTAAACAGCCTAATTTAGGGAAGAGATTCTCTTATAATTTTCTAATCTTGACATTGTAATTTGTGCATTGTTGCTACAAGTTCATTCATAGTTCGGTTGTGTGGTACTTTTTTTTTTTTGAGTAACAAAAGGGAAAAAATTCTACTTAATCTTAATTAAAATAATATTAATCCTATGATTTAATTCTAGAATTTGCACAAGTTTAATAATACTAAAAATTTTCTCAAGCTAACTTCTTTTCTCTTTAACATTAAAAGTATCTATAAGTGTGACATTATCATTTTTGGAGGTGGGAAGTTTTATTGCCCCCCCCCCCTTTCCCATCAAATGTTTTCTACAGAGGATTGATAATATACATATTTGTAATACTATAAATTTTGTAGTCTTATTTTTGTTTTATCAAAAGTATTACAATTTGATCATTAAAACTTATTACTGATTCATAGTAAAGTGAGAAAAAATAGATAATAGATATAATATGCCTATCATATTATGTAAAATGGCTTCTCATTAGTTGAAGTCAGAACTTTTTGTACATAGGCTATTTTTACTGACAAATAAACAATAGTGTCATAAGAAATATAACAAATTTAATAAGGACTTAAATGTATATATTAATGCAAGAGTAGAGTTGTGGATTTCAGAGCTCATAATTCATGGATCACAGTTCCATTTCTGTCATTTATATACTTGAACTTTTATGAACTCAACAAATCAATTTTTTTTGCCTGCATATTTAACGCAGTAGTAGAATGTTGAAATCTGGAGCTCAAAATCTATAAATCTCAACTTCTGTTTGATTACTCACAGTGCTCAAACTTAGATAGAGTGGCAGGTTTTGAAGCTCAAGTGTCTTGAATTAAAGTTCAACTCTATTACTTATGATACTCAAATCTCCTACAAATTTCAGAACAATAAACCAGTTGATTATTGAAAATTATTACATAATAATTTATTTGAGTCATATAATTATTTTTATTAAATGCCATATAATCATTTATCAACACGAAAACTAAACACTTAAGGTAGATTTTTCTTTTTTAATTTAGGATTATTCCTATTTCATTATTCTAAATGTATGAAAAACACTTAAGCTCTTTATTTTTATCAGATTCATCTCATTCATACCCTCTTTCAATACAAATATTTATGTAAATATGTACTGGAAGCAGATTATGGTAATTAGCCAATAGCATTTAGAACTTCACCATAAAATACAACATGATTTATCTTTTAATTTTTTTTCTAAAATGTCAGATAAAGTTTACTACTGATATAAAAGGTTTATTAAATTTTTTGAGATTAGAGTAAATTGCATTAAGAATGTGCAACAAGGACAAATATCCCCGCAATGATAAGATATTCTTACCTAGTCATAATGCTTTATCTTCTAGTCATTTAACTAGCATTTGATAGAAAACTTAACAAACAAAATGATTCAGATTAGTTTAGTCTTCAAAGTTAAGTTGGCACTTCTCAATTGTTCAGTATAATATTAGAGTTAATTTGAAAATGATTCATAATCATATAAAAAATGTAAATGAAAAATATTAACGTTCTATTTACAAAACTATTTTCAAACATTAGAGCTACCAAGAATAGATGCATTCATTTTATTCGAGAGTGATTTAATTTCTTTGTTTACATATACATGAGCTATGTTCAATTAAAAAAAAATACTTTCGGAATATTTTGATATATGTCTTAGATATTTTATTTCTATCTATGTGTTTTATAATAAAATTAATTTCTGTATAAGTATGAAAAAATATTGACATATAAATATCCTTTATAGAAAGTTTTTATTTTACAGTATATTAATTTAAAAAATTAGATTCTTGCATATATAATATTCTGCATATGATCTTTTCGATTTCTAATCACTATGCCTTTCTATCAATTTATACATCTTTCTGCAAATGTCTTTCTCTAATTTCTCTATCTACTCCTTTTTCCATCTTCTTTTTGGATTTTCTCATTCTTTTACATTATTATATATATATATTTGAACTATCAGTATAATTCTTGCATATATAGTAAAAAACTTTTTTGACGAAAACTAAAAATTAGTTTAACCAATGATTAATAGATGGCAGGACGTCATAACATTACATGAAAAATAATTTATTTTTTAAAATGTTATTACATTTGCAATAATGGTTTTTTAAAAAAATTATATATTAAAAAAAATGGAATTGTAATATATATCCTTAATTAAATTTATTGGGAAAAAAAAATTAAACAAACTCCACTAAATATTTTACGCATTTAGTATCAACTTATGTTTAAAAAGACATGCGATTGGTTTTGTATAGGCAATGCATACTTTAAATGATCAAATTAAAAAAAAAAAAAGTCATTGTCATCTACGATAGACAAAATGCGATTTCGAGTTGTATGTATAATAATGCTAATTAACTATGACATATCTATTAATGAACTAAACTTGTGAATTGAATATTTTAGATATATTTAAATATGGTAATAAACAAAAGATATTAATATAAATATATTTTTAATATTTATGTAAGTTAATACATAGGACGGTTAAATTATATTTGTTTATTTAAAAAAAACTACTTAAACCAGAAACAAAACACTACATATTCAATTATTAATTTAAAGAGAGAATTATTAATGAATAATTACTTAATCAAACAACTGATAAGAACATTAGATACATAGCCGAGTAATGCATAAACTCTAAAGAACAATTAGCAACCCAAGTACAAAAAGAAAATAAACATTACATGACAACTCCTCTTATGCTTGTGTATAACTGCTATTAAAACAGGCAAAACCCACTATATATATTGCCACATACAGCAAGCCTTCTGGCATCCATTGATTACTCTAGCTTGCTGTGTGTGGCAATATATATTGTAACAGTCAAGTTTGTACATTCGCATAACAGAATTCAGAATCCAAGCAAAAGAGACCGAAGCTGACCAGACTAGGACTGTGACATCCCAAGTCTGACCACACTTCAACTCGTAAGCCAGGATTCCAAGACTCAAGACCCTACGAATGACCACCTTGAAATTACACATAGTATACTTCTTTCCACCTGGCCGACATAGGTCATGGAGAAGCAATAAGACTGATAATTAAAAGAGAGGTTCTTAATTGACTAAAATATATCACTAATCTAATTTAACTTAATGCATAGTTTTCACATATATAGGCTATAAATAATAATTAGAATTGGATTGAATTAGATCAATAACGAGACAGAGAATGAAATACATTAAATTAATTATATATTTATTTACAATTGGCATGAAATTGATGTTTTACACATTTTCAGCATCAAATGTACGCAAACATTGGGTGGATAAGATAACACATTCTCTTTTTATATACAATTCAAAATAGCTTTATATCAATAATTTCATTTAATTTTCATACATGGGTTTAACATATGCCCATATTATGAATTGCTTTACAACTGATACATATTTGATCACTACGTTATGTCTATAAATCTATTGAAGCCAAATCCTATTATATTGGTGGCTGTTATATAAATAATTATATTGAACCTTGATCATGAATTCATTTACTAAAATATACAATATGACTTAATAACGAGCGCATAAACCAGCTCAAGTAATGATCGATCGAACATGGCTTTCGAGAGAAAATTTCAGAATGCTGAAAGCGTTATGTTAAGGTGGGAGAGTTGGCTGCATAAGACTTTACCAATGCGCTATGGCACAGGTAAACAATAATAGGAAAAGTCGCTCTGCGGATGGATGAAATAACTTCAGGGTTCTTGCGACAAACGCCGGTACCCTGTAACTGATCGCAATGCTGCGTGAAAAGGAACATTGTGTTCAGGAATGGCGGGGGACTTACGTGCTAACCTGGCCTTGTCTCAGGCTTCGCTACTGCTTTACCCTATAAGAGAAGATGTGCTGGCAACGCCGTGGCTCCATCTTGAGATACGTATATTATGTATAGCAGCAAAACGAGAATAATTTTATAAAATAATATATCACATCCGCCAAGCAAGTATATTTCATACTATGAAATACGAGTTAATAGCATATTAGCTCTATCAAATTGGGACCAACTCTTGTGTAGCCTGGTAATAAACATCTATGCTACGAAAGGGAATATTACTACATCTGTACTTTGACATGCTCGATCTATTAAGTTACTTATAGATAATAAATATTTAAGGAGGGAAAGTATATTTCTATGGACTTAAGAATTTAAATGTCAAATATACTTATAAATACGATCAAGGCTAAATTTAACTCTAAATAAAACTATAAGGTTAAGTTTTTAACTGGTTGATTAAAAGAGCCACATTTCACATATTAAATCATTTAAATAATAAAAAAATAGGATTTCGAAACAGCGCAGAAAGTTGACGCTATAAACAAATTACACGAAGATTTTCAAATAATATCTTCTTAAAATATACATGAAATTAAGTGCTCACTGTTTCGAAATATTGGCATATGAAATATAATAAGCATTTACAATAAAATAAGCAAAGAAATATAGACACAACCGCAGTGATATAACTTTAAACTAAATAATTTACTTTGAAGTGAATGGAAAATATAAATAAGTCAGATTATTTAAACAGTAACACATTAAATTTTGATAGCAATTGACGTATTTAAAATATTAAATGGATTTTAAGTTTTGATTACATTTAGCTTTATCATTATTTTAAAAGGAAAGTTAGCTAACTTATATAGATATATTTACATAAAGAATTCACAGAATTACACAGAGCTCTGCGGTTTGAAAAATAAAACGGTACCGGTATTATTTATCTGGACTGCAAGTTCTTGGCTGTTGGTTTGGTTTAGTTTGACTAGGCGGCATCATCTTTCCAAATCTGTTAGACTGATCTCTGCTAGTGGCATGATGGTGGTTCAGGCATTTGGACGAGAGAAACCCCGTTCTCCCGCGGAGTAACAGCAACAAGATGCCCGCTTTTAGCCGGACATGTTAAACATTAACAATTGTGAATACTGGCTGCAATTCTCACTAACAATATGGCTCCCTCTCTTGTTAAAAATACAGAGTATTTATATGTTTTCCATATCGGAATCTATTGCATCAAGACTCACTAAACTCAGGAATTTAATTAAATATTTTTCAATTTATAATCCAGATCTTAGATAACTTATGTTAGAAACATTCCATAAGCTATTATTATAATTAAGATTTTTCGCTGCAAACAATTGTCCAATTTAGATTTTAAAATAACTTAATCTTATCTAAGGAGATTTTAATTAGTAAATTTTGAACTAGTTTTACTTTTTACGGATTCCAGGTGTGGTCGTTAATGACACTTGTTTACAATCAAAAATCTTTTTAATTACTTGACCAGCTTTTTATTTTTATCTTACATTTAATAGAAACTCTTATTTAAAAACAACCTTTTAACATTTTTTTAAAACACAAACCTTTTTACATATTTATTTAAAATAATTTACAAACATATTTTGATATAGCTTTTAAATATATTTTCGAGAAACTTTTACCTGAAATATATTTAAAACAAGAAATCTTTTAACAATTTTTAAAGACATTTAATATTATTTTTAGATAATGGCTTTTACATATTTTAAATCATGTCTTTCTTCTATATAGCACAGATTATATATCCACATATGAAATTACAATATTAAACAACAAAATGAATAATTTACTCTTAACTTAAATAATATAATGAACATTTTTAGAAATATTAAATAAATTTAGTACGCTATAATTTTACTAATCCTATCTAATTATAGCGTTGGTTCGCACGCAAATATATAATACTGTTTATACGGACATGAACAAATTTTAGATTTATTAACATTTAAATAGGTTCGAACTTAGCACAGATGAGAGTGTCATTAGGTTTGATGGTGAAACGATAGGGGTTTGGAAAGTTATCAATTCATATCCGAATACTTGGGACAAAAAAAAAAAAAAAAAGGAATTTGCTTACAGTTGGATATTAAATAATTTGATAAGCTTTTTTTTTTTTTTTTTACTAATAATATTAAATCAATTAAGCTACCATATAGAGATGAAAAACATATAAACCCAATTGCCTGCTACATTCTACACCGAGGAACTTCATACATATTAGACAATCAATTAGTACAAAAAAAAAATACGACTAAATTAAAAGTTTAAAGCAATCCACACAAAATAGAATATTGTCAAATATTTACATTAAACAAACTTTTATATCCTACTGGATATATGTCAATTAATATGCAATGGGGATGTTAGTTTTTTTTTATATATATATAATAATGATAATTTATAAACTATATGATCGTAACAAATATATATGTCTTATCTAAATAGGATCTGGTGGTACATTAAGTAACTCCTATTTATCTGACTTACAACAGCACCTGAATATAATGTCATCCTCTTCATCTGATGTCCATTTATATCCCTCATACTCATCTTCCCATCTCAGAGGCGGTCGTGCCAGGTGCATTTCTAGACTCCGTGCAAATTCATTTCCTTCGTAAGGTATTTCGTGGCTTAGTTCGACCTCATTTTCATTTAACTTAGAATCTTGACCATCTGGGTCATTGTGCATGGCATAAAATTCTCTTATTTCTGGTCCCAATTCCATTGTAGCATTCTCCACTTGGATCTCAGCGTGCGAAACGTCTGGGGGTTCCTTCTTATGACTCTCCTCCACCACTTCCTGTGTAAATTTGACATTTTTTCATTTTTGCTGGTTTCCTTCGAAATAGCAAGTAAGTCTCCCCATGCCTGGTCCTTCTTCTGTATTCCCTGCAAGTCCTCTTCCAACGCAATTTGCTCTTGGTATATAAAAAACATATTATTTCCCAAATCAATCCGGCATCTGTACTGATTCAAAAAATCACTCCCTACTACCAAACTATATATTAACTTAGCCATGACTAAAAATGTGTGGCCTAGAGTAGTTTGACTCCACTCCAACTCCAACCATACTTGCTGTCTTTCGGTCTTGGTTTTTCGACCGTCTGCTAGGATTATGGCCAATGCTTTCATCGGCAACGGCGGTATATCAGGCATCTGTTTTTGCACTTTGGTCAGCCATTCTTTTGACACAAATGAAACTTGGCTACCTGTATCCAACAATGCACATACTTTCATTTTGCCATCTCTTACTCGCACTATAGGACATGGTTTAAGTGGAACTTCTGGCCGGGTTTCATCTAAATCAATGATTACAGATGTCATGGAATCCGCCATCGCTATGTTCCCTTCTTTATCCACTGGACTCCGGTAGGAGGAACTGACTAACGAGGTCCCCTGCGGTTTAACAATGTCTGGGGTCTATAGGGTTCTTTTACTCTCATTTGATTTCAGGATTCCCATCTAGGCGACCTACTAGTCATCATCATTTGACATCTTGGAGGATCAATTCGCCGTATCTTCTCTGGTGGTTCTTTAGGTCCTGGTGTGAAGTCAATCATTGTTAGAAACCCTGCCATGTCTTCTATTGTCCTAATCCGACATCCCATCATCAGTTGTTGTATTCGATTAGGCATGTTTTGCTGGATAATTCTGATCATCTGTGTCTCTGTGAATGGGAAGGCCGTCAAGGATCTGAGGGAAGCTATCTGCCTCAGAAAAAATTGAGTATGGGTCTCCTTTACTACTAATCCATAGGTTTCCCAGAGTATACTATGGTAGATACCCTCCTGGCACTCCTCACTCCAAAATGTTTTGTGCATGGCATCCGTATATTGCTCAAAATTTTGCGGCTTCTCATTACAACAGTCCCACCATGATTTGGCATACCCATATAAATAGTGTATAGATAAAGCTATCTGACCAGCCACTGGGATTTTCTGAAACCTGAAAAGTTCCCTTAAACTTTCTAAATGGGCCTTTGGGTTTTCTCCCACTTCTCCTTTGAAAGATTTTACTTGAATAAATTTTGCTAAACTTATGTGGCTACCTATTGATGGAATGCCCAGTCCAATTGTCTCTGCATCTAACTCACTGCTATCTGGGGTGGCTATCTGATCATTTCTTTGTTTATGACGCTTTCTGCATTGATGTTGCTTTCCTCCTTTATAAGAATCTCTTTAGAGTCCCCCACTGATACTAGTTTTCTTTTGCACGGGTTCTCGGCTAAATGACTAATGGCTAAACTGTTTTCTATGCTTTCTTTCTTTGCTCCATTCATTTCAGTGAGGTCTTTTCTTAATTCTTGAATACATTCTGCTATACTGTTCTCTTCCTCGGCTGCTACTTGACTTCTATGAGCCAGGCCCCTTTTAATTCATATATTTTGTCTCGGATCTCACTATGTGTGTCTTCATATTCCTGAAACTTCCTGCTAAGATCTGTGTCCATTTTATTGAACTTCTCCCCTATATCCCTTTCTTGATGCTCAACCTGCTCCCCCATGGCCTTGATTTCCTCTTGGATTTTCACCATTTCATTTTTATTTTCTGTCCTGGTTGTATCCAGCATTTCTGTGAATTCAAACTGTATTTTTTCACAATTCTGTTGGCAGCTAAAGGATTCTTCCTGCAGGCCTTTACACAGCATTTCTTCTAAGTCTTTTCTAATCTGTGCTGTACCTTCCTCACATCGCCTGCCCAAAGCTTCAAAACGTCGTTCCATTTCGAGATTATTTCTATAATTCCTCTTTTCTGCATCCTGTCTACTTTTCCTATCTCTCTTCTGCATCCTGTCTGCTTGTTGCTATTTCCATTTTAATTTGCTTCAATAGTGATTCCATCTGTGAATTAATATTCCAGCATTCTTTTTTATTTCTTCTGTGGGTCTCTGTTCAGTTACCATGTTGTCTGACTTTTCTGACATGGCCACGCTTTGTTGTATAGATGCCTTGTCCCTAATCTGGCTCATACTCGCTTCACCTTCCGTGTCTCCCTCTGTGCTGCTACTCCCTTCCATAATTTCTTTTCCCGATCTTAATATAATACCCCTACACATTCCTTCTTTTCCTGTTTTCCCTTTTTCCCCATCGCTCACTAATTCCCTTTCTTCTTCCATACTATTATCTATTTTTAATATACTAACAAAAAAAAATTTCTCTTTTTACTGGCTCAATTCATTTTTACTAAAGTTTCTTGGTTTTTGTTTGCTTTACTAACTCGGCTAATTGCTTCACTCCACAAAGAAAACGATCTGTCTCCTACTCATCTCAACACCTATGCCTAACTCTATTAATACACCTAACTTCTCATTATACATTTGCTTGATGCCCACCCAACATTTAACTTACAGTGAAATAAATTTAATATATATAACAACAAAAATTATAAAATGCAACTCACCCTTGGCCTCTTGCAGCTGTTTTTCTTTTTTAAATTTTCCACGGTTCATGGTTATAAATTAATTTACACGTCTGTGCTAGTTTCGAACCTTTAATACTTGGTTTGACCTTACATTTATTTCCTTCTCTTTCTCATTCAATCCAATTCATAAAACATAAAACAAATAATATACCCCCCTTTTCTCTCTTTACTCCTGATGACAAAATTTATGTGAGAACGATTTGACATTTATTCAAATCATCCTCGGGTGCCAGTCACAGTGAGCAAGAAAGTTTACACAACATATAATATAAATCCCCTTAAAATTCTACTATGCATCTATATAAATAATTTTTATATAATGAACTAATAATCTACTCCGAGTATGGAATTAATTGACGTCCAAACTCATGAAAAAAAATCTATACATATACATTATTTTGGAAAAAAAAATTTGACTCAGAATTTTTAATTTTGACAACAGATTTTTTTCTATATACTCAATAATCTCCTCAGGGGTGGAAATAGTTACAGGCCCCATGATTTTGGCGTAAAAACATACTACATATATATTATTCATTATTATTTAAAATAGAAGGAAAAACACTATATGTACATATTAAATGCTTTACAGGGTATTGCAGGGTGTGGAAATATCGAATAGCTGCACGATGGGCATCCAAACCTGGGGAAAAAAATACTATGTAACAGTCAAGTTTGTACATTCGCGTAATAGAATTCAGAATCCAAGCAAAAGAGACCGAAGCTGACCAGACTAGGACTGTGACATCCCAAGTCCGACCACACTTCAACTCGTAAGCCAGGATTCCAAGACTCAAGACCCTATGAATGACCACCTTGAAATTACACGTAGTATACCTCTTTCCACACGGCCGACATAGGTCACGGAGAAACAATAAGACTGATAATTAAAAGAGAGGTTCTTAATTGACTAAAATATATCACTAATCTAATTTAACTTAATGCATAGTTTTCACATATATAGGCTATAAATAATAATTAGAATTGGATTGAATTAGATCAATAACAAGACAGAGAACGAAATACATTAAATTAATTATATATTTATTTACAATTGGCATGAAATTGATGTTTTACACATTTTCAGCGTTGAATGTACGCAAACATTGGGTGGATAAGATAACACATTCTCTTTTTATATACAATTCAAAATAGCTTTATATCAATAATTTCATTTAATTTTCATACGTGGGTTTAACATATGCCCATATTATGAATTGCTTTACAACTGATACATATTTGATCACTACATTATGTCTATAAATCTATTTAAGCCAAATCCTATTATATTGGTGGCTGTTATATAAATAATTATATTGAACCTTGATCATGAATTCATTTACTAAAATATACAATATGACTTAATAATGAGCGCATAAACCAGCTCAAGTAATGATCGATTGAACATGGCTTTCGAGAGAAAATTTCAGAATGCTGATAAGTGTTATGTTAAGGTGGGAGAGTTGGCTGCATAAGATTTTACCAATGCGCTATATGGCACAGGTAAACAATAATAGGAAAAGTCGCTCTGCGGATGGATGAAATAACTTCAGGGTTCTTGCGACAAACGCCGGTACCCTGTAACCGATCGCAATGCTGCGTGAAAAGGAACATTGTGTTCAGGAATGGTGGGGGACTTACGTGCTAACCTGGTCTTGCTCAGGCTTCGCTACTGCTCTACCCTATAAGAGAAGATGTGCTGGCAATGCCGTGGCTCCATCTTGAGATAAGTATATTACGTATAGAAGCAAAATGAGAATAATTTTATAAAATAATATATCACATCCGCCAAGCAAAGAATAGTATATTTCATACTATGAAATATGAGGTAATAGCATATTAGCTCTATCAAATTGGGACCAACTTTTGTGTAGCCTGGTAATAAACGTCTATGCTACGAAAGGGAATATTACTACATCTGTACTTTGACATGCTCGATCTATTAAGTTACTTATAGATAATAAATATTTAAGGAGGGAAAGTATATTTCTATGGACTTAAGAATTTAAATGTCAAATATACTTATAAATATGATCAAGGCTAAATTTAACTCTAAATAAAACTATAAGGTTAAGTTTTTAACTGGTTGATCAAAAGAGCCACATTTCACATATTAAATCATTTAAATAATAAAAAAATAGGATTTCGAAACAGCGCAGAAAGTTGACGCTATAAACAAATTACACGAAGATTTTCAAATAATATCTTCTTAAAATATACATGAAATTAAGTGCTCACTGTTTCGAAATATTGGCATATGAAATATAATAAGCATTTAAAATAAAATAAGCAAAGAAATATAGACACAACCGCAGTGATATAACTTTAAACTAAATAATTTACTTTGAAGTGAATGGAAAATATAAATAAGTCAGATTATTTAAACATTAACACATTAAATTTTGATAGCAATTGACGTATTTAAAATATTAAATGGATTTTAAGTTTTGATTACATTTAGCTTTATCATTATTTTAAAAGGAAAGTTAGCTAACTTATATAGATATATTTACATAAAGAATTCTCAGAATTACACAGAGCTCTGCGGTTTGAAAAATAAAATGGTACCGGTATTATTTATCTGGACTGCAAGTTCTTGGCGGTTGGTTTGGTTTAGTTTGACTAGGTGGCATCATCTTTCCAAATCTGTTAGACTGATCTCTGCTAGCGGCATGATGGTGGTTCAGGCATTTCGACAAGAGAAACCCCGTTCTCCCGCGGAGTAACAGCAACAAGATGCCCACTTTTAGCCGGACATGTTAAACATTTACAATTGTGAATACTGGCTGCAATTCTCACTAACAATATGGCTCCCTCTCTTGTTAAAAATACAGAGTATTTATATGTTTTTCTTATCGGAATCTATCGCATCAAGACTCACTAAACTCAGGAATTTAATTAAATATTTTTCAATTTATAATCCAGATCTTAGATAACTTATGTTAGAAACATTCCATAAGCTATTATTATAATTAAGATTTTTCGCTGCAAACAATTGTCCAATTTAGATTTTAAAATAACTTAATCTTATCTAAGGAGATTTTAATTAGTAAATTTTGAACTAGTTTTACTTTTTACGGATTCCAGGTGTGGTCGTTAATGACACTTGTTTACAATCAAAAATCTTTTTAATTACTTGACCAGCTTTTTATTTTTATCTACATTTAATAGAAACTCTTATTTAAAAACAACCTTTTAACATTTTTTTAAAACGCAAACCTTTTTACATATTTATTTAAAATAATTTACAAACATATTTTGATATAGCTTTTAAATATATTTTCGAGAAACTTTTACCTGAAATATATTTAAAACAAGAAATCTTTTAACAATTTTTAAAGACATTTAATATTATTTTTAGATAATGGCTTTTACATATTTTAAATCATGTCTTTCTTTTATATAGCACAGATTATATATCCACATACGAAATTACAATATTAAACAACAAAATGAAGAATTTACTCTTAACTTAAATAATATAATGAACATTTTTAGAAATATTAAATAAATTTAGTACGCTATAATTTTACTAATCCTATCTAATTATAGCATTGGTTCGCACGCAAATATATAATACTGTTTATACAGACATGAACAAATTTTAGATTTATTAACATTTAAATAGGTTCGAACTTAGCGCAGATGAGAGTGTCATTAGGTTTGATGGTGAAACGATAGGGGCTTGGAAAGTTATCGTTTCAATATAGTGAGTTTTGCCTGTTTTAACAAAAAGAAAACTGGAAGACTCCAAGAAAAGTGGACAAGTGAGGAGCAATACGGAACAAAAAAAAAATGACCAGGTGAGCTTTGACCGAGTAGCTTCCTGTTACTAAAATACCAAGACAATTAGGGACTAGTAAAAGATATCTTGATCTACATTATTAGCTGTTTATGCCTAAGGTTCTGAGTTCTTCGGAATCCTAGTATTTTTTAAATAAGGATATATAATTGATCTAAGTCTATATATGCATATTGTAATGGCGTGTGTTGTAGAGATTTGTGTAGAATTAAGGAAATACTGATAAGTAGCATTGTTTTTAGTGAATATGAGCAGAAAAATCACAGATCATCAACAGATCAGATAAATTACTGTAACACCAGCAGCAAATTAATAATCATTAACATTCATTTTTTGTAAATGGATTTATAAAAGAGATAAAGTTTTAGAATAATCATAATCAATTGTCAGAAATTTTTGTTATATGCACATACATAGGTGCTAATAGTAAGTATAAAATTAATCATTTGTCAAAAGTGCTGAGGCCTTTATATCAATATTGACTATCATCAATGCTTAGGGCTATCAGATACCATGAATGTACTGGCCATAAATGAACTAGTTATCATAAAACAAAGGGAGTGAACTTTAAAGATGAACTTCATTATCTTGGCATTATCTAAATATTCTAAAGAGAATTACATAGATGTCAACATATATTCCAAATGTCATTAGTATGTAATTAGCTTGAGATCCAAAAAACTTTGGTGACTAAGAAAATATATACAATAATTTATTAATCAAATAGAAATAATAATAAAAAAGAAACGTCTGACAAATACATTACAAAGAGATTATTATGATTTTTGATTTACTTACAAATATATTGTGATCATAGTTTATCAAACAAAACTGAAATTTAGCTCCCACTTCCATATATATATACATGTGAAAAAGTACATGTATATAATAATACAAAATATTGTAATCATTAATAAAACAAAAAAATATTTCTATATTTTGATAATGACTTTAAATGTATGTGTACATGTATATATGTGTTACATTATCATATAAAATAACATTTTAATCATTAATTTTAATTCTCTGGACATTACAAACCATTCCCCCCCCCTTCCCGATCATTTTTAAATTGTAAACAAGTTTTTAGGATAAAAACATTACTTAACTTCTTTGAAAGTCTGCTTCAAAGTTCTAACTTTTATTACCTCTGCTTGCAAGCTTTAAGAAAGTTTTTCCAAATTCGTTTCCACTTGCTAACTAATTTTTTAGCCAGCTGTTTTAATTTTGTTCGATAATTGTTTCCTTCCAGTTACTATAATTTTTTTTTTTTTTTAAATTTATTGAAGTGAAATAAAGTTTTCTTTTCATTTTTTATTACTGTATCAACTTAAATGCAAATAATATATTTATTTTCTCAATAGTTGATTTTTTTTTTTTCATATGTCAAAGCATCGGCCAGGAAGTGTATCTGCTTCCACATATAAGTTATGAACAATCAATATATATATATATATTGTAACCCCCCTACTTAATACTGATCCTACACATTATATGAACAAATGCCCAGGGCACCAATTCTATTAATGAATAGAATAAATTAGCAACTTTATTTTGCTTTGAATTAGTATTGAGACTCTACTTATGCCCGACTTACAGCTTAGCTCAGTGGAGGGTTATATGAAGTCAAGAATATATAGAATATAAATTAATAAAGGAAGAAATATTATTAACCATTGAAATAAGATATATGACTCTTTTGTTAATCAACCAAATGATAGAAGCCAATAAAGTTTCATTTATTCAAGTTAATAAACTATAATTTAAATTTGATCTCTTCCATCATCCAAATACACTCTTATATTAGCTACAATATAACTTTAAAAGAAGGATATGATATTAAATAATTCTACTATCTACCACATCTTAATCTAATAGCTAAATTAATATCAAGTTGGAATCTTTAATACAACTTGATTAAAGAAATTCTATTATGCAAAAAACAATAAAAAAAACACAATGAGGTGAATGATGTTTCACTGGACTAGCAATTAGATAATGAAGGAAACAGGGTACCTTTTAATCTCACATCATTGTCCAAATAATAAACTGAGTATACAACCTTCTTTATAAGTTTACCAAATGGTGAAGTATTTCACATAATGTTTGGATCAAGAGAATATTATCAGATTTCAGTATGTTCATTATCAAATTTATAAAGTAGTGCATTTATGATGTAATAAATATGTGGAATGTAAAAACTAGAATACGAATGCATAAAAGAACAACTCCAGACAAAGTTTTGAATAAATAAATAAAGCACTTATTTACATTTTCAATCAAAATAAATATAATTGGTTCACATTGGGACTATCATTCCTAAATTTACAAATACATTTGCCAATCTGGATTTGATATCTCTTTTTATTATACACTTTATTATTTATTGATTAGACATTTATAAGACCTGAATAAACAAATAAAATAATGCCCTCATATTCTAACTTCGAATATATTTAGGCTGTTAATTAACTCTAACATCTTTTATCAGCAAATAATACTGGGTAAATAAATATCTTATTATGGGCACAAATATACAAGTTGGAGAGATCAAACCATCATTTATTGGGATAAAACAAATTAAAAACTTTGGCTGTCAAGAGAGTAATCTTAAATAATTCAATCAAATAATCCTTTTGAACAGCTATACTTTTCACACATTCAAAATAAAAAAATTAATCATTGATATAATCTAAAATATTTAATTCCTGATGTATAAATTTAATAGTACTATACTCTCATGTTTGCAAGGCTATTTGCATTACATGTGTGCCACATCTTATGCTATAAATAAGACAAAATTATGAGTCACTAAATAAGTATAATATAGATAATGCCCTAGACCAACCAACAAATATAACACTATTTCTGCTTTAATATTCCATAAAGAATTTAATCTTACCATTTATTTGACTACCATCTACATTACATATAGCTATGATTCTATGATAACACAAAAAATAATCAAAGGAAAAATTTAAGCACATGAGGAATAAACAAGCTTCTTGAGTAATAAATCTAATGACGAATAATGACTCCCCACCTAACTTTGATGCATACTATTAGTGTGGAACTCAGTCTCACTACCAGAATAAAAGGGAAATACACTACTCAACTTCATAAAATATTTTTATACTGCATAAATATGTAATCTAAAAATATACTTCACTCATGGTGAATACTTAGATATATTAAAGGAGAGAGTTCTCAATCCCACTCAACATAAAACATATTACTAATAATTTTCTTTTTCACAGCTACTTAATACGTTTCATTTTATACCTTGGAAAATAAATTCATGCACAGCTAGGTCCCTAATTCTCTCAATTCTTTTAGCATACGATACTATACGAAAATAGCAGAGAGAAACAGTTATAAAACTGAATATTTACTAATTATATATGAAATAGACTGCATAAGATAGACACACATACGTATGAATAAGAACGTTTCAATAATTTCAAATTATATAGTACGCACGTGTTACAGCAAAGTAAATGGTAAACTGAAAATAAAAACTTTTAGTTTATGACAAATTATTAGCTGTTTGAAAATTTTAAATGGCAATAATTATTGTCAACGAGGTTTCACCATTTCTGACAACAATATTTATCTTTCATACATTTGCTACTCTCTAAGCCAAGTGCTCGCTTTGAGACATTAAATAGAAAATACCTTTCTTCAATAAAACACACAAAAATGTATATATAACCACGTAAGAAATTATATTTAAATAATGATCATTTACCGGTGTATTGCAACTTGCAAATGCTATCTGAGACGTTCTTGAAGTCAATGAAATAGCAGAAATTAAATAAGCAAATAAATAATAAGTCTTGTAATTTTTGCTTTCACAAGTTTCTATTATATTAAAGAGTTAAAAGTTCATGATAGATGTTGTTTCCCAAGCGATCTACAACATGACCCGGTTCAATATATATATATTGTACTGGTCAAATATATTTTCCACCCAACATGACCTGAACCCACAAAACTGGACTTCAAACCCAGTCAAACCAAAGAATTATATCGAAGATCAAATTGAATTCGAACCCAATTCACAAGCTCAGATCAAAACCTAATGGACAATACATATTGAAGGCACATGAGACAATGCACCATGATTTAGCTCAGTGGATGTGATGATTACTGAGACTACTTATCTGACTCTAACTAATGTATGATAAAATGACTACGGATATTTCTGAATAAATTCACGTATATTTGAATTGCCAATACAAACAATGAGTATGAATATTTAAAAATAATAAATAATAAACAATCAAACCAAGTATGTATATAAAATATTTAATAATAAGCAAATATTTGTTCAAATATTTATGATGAGTATTATAAATTATCTCTAGTCTTTGAAGCATGAATTACAATGTACAATAAATAATGGCAGTTGTACTCATATGCCAATAATTAACACTTAAATATTTAAGAAATATATCTATGCCCCGACAAAGTAGACAAGTGTAAATAACGATACCTATGGCATTTGTGCTGAACGAATTACTTACATTACTTGTTATTTGATATTTTATTTGGAAAAGAAACTATGGTTCTAATTTTATGTAAGAAGGAGGTGAGAGTTATTTTCCACACATCCATAAATCAATTCATGAACAGCATGATAAATACATAGGGTATAACTTCAATACTTAACAAAGAAAATTATTTAAATTATTGATAAATATAAAATTGTTTGATTTTAATGAAATCAATTCATTATGATTTATAAAGCAAAAGAGCGGGTCTTTATTTGAACTAAGAATTAAAATGATACTAACTCATTATAAGCAGCAAAATGAATATGAAATAAAATGGTTTGTCGGTGATTCAAGAAGTAGAAGGGCGGCTTGTATTCAAAAAGTCCTTTATGCCCTACACATGATCCATGGAACATGGAGAAAGCCAGGTTGGGACACAGCCGTGAACCTTTGGTGTTCCAATACAGCAATGAGGGAGGGAGGGAGGAAGTGATTTCTTCCTATATATTTAAAATATCAATAATATCACCGGAATGACAAATCCAAGAAGCAGGAGGATGGCTCACGTTAGCAATATTCTGAATGGTGATGATATAGTGATCATCATATTTGATTAATAAAGCCCAAATTATATAATAGATGCTTAACATAATGACCTGATTATATCAGATTAAAATCAAACTTACTCGGAGCAAATATGCTTAAATGCAATTACATAATTATAATAATAATTACCCTTTATATCATGCCCTTCTAGAATACAAATATAAAATACAAGATTTAAATTAGAATATATTTATTTTATTTTCCTTATTAACCTTTTATAAAACAATAAATGTGATCAATAGGAATAGATAATTTTGTATAACTTAAATAAAATAGCCAGGAGCATAAGTTATAAACTAAGCTAATAATACTTATCAGCCATTGGTAAAATCATATCAAACATTACATAAATCTTTCAACTCAATAATTAATAGAACCGTGTTAATTTAGTTCTAATGGGCAATAATTAAGCTATAAAAATTAATGCAATACAATTTTCTTAGGGTGAGTTTAGACGAAAGAGATTATTATCGAGTTGCAAGTATTGGCATATTATCGCAAATAAATGATATTAATAATCATTCAAATAAATATAATTAAAATTAGTTAAAATGAACCACCATAGTAGAGAAAGAAAGTTAACAAGATATTAATTTTAAGACTAGAGATAATAGAATAGAGAATTATTATAACAAATTTTAACGCATTATACAGTGAATAGAGAAATTTTAGATAGTAGTTAACTTAAATTATAATCTGAAATAGAGTTCATGAATAGAGCAGAAGATTGCAGTTTATAAAGTAAAAAGGGTTAACAGTCCTTTCCTGGCTTGGCCATTGATTCATAATGACAGTGTCTGGTTGGGTTTAGGAGACAATGAAGGTGCACACTTGATTCATGTGAATTCCATTAATGGATTAGTGTCCTTCTGTATTTCGGCAGCTTATGATTGGTATTGAAAGTTCTGTTTAGCAGCAACATTTTGAAAATTTGTGGAGAACTTCGAGGTCCAGCAATCAGATCCCTGAAGTTAGCCATGTACCACGCTGAAAATACTATTAAAAATCAAAATTAAAAGGGACGTAGTTTTTGGTGGCAACTCCTCTTAATTTAATAGTAATGGCTCCCTTATAGAAACTTTTCTGGGGTATTTATACTCTTTCCTATTCTGATTTTGATGCCTTAAGGCTAAAGCTTTTACATTATTACAAACCAACATTTTCTGTAATTGATTTCTGATCCATTCCTCCAATAAGACTTTCAAATCCATTAACTTTGAGTTCATTTTCTATTTAGAAAATGAATTTGTAAAATCTGAATAAATGATTTTAATTTAGCATCATCCTCAAAGTTTTAACTTATCATTTTAACTAATTATTAAAAGATTCTGTATTGTCTTTGGGAAAGGACGATCTGAAAGCTTCTTGAAGGAATGTAACTTTTAATCATATAAATTTGAACAAAATGGTAAAATATGAAATAAAACATTTTGATGTAATAAAACTTTATATTAAGTATATATTTAACTATTTACAAATATATATGTACAATCCACGTAATTAAAATATATATATTTTCATGAATATTTTATCATGTAATTAATAAATTAACAAATTTAAACATAATATAATTAGCTTCAATAAATACTTAACTAATGAACTCAATTTTAACTAAACCTAATATATATTGAAGATAGTATAAGTCTCATTACACTTGGAAATATTCACTGTTAGTGACAGGGTTTGAACTAGGTTAAAGGTAGTATCTCATGAAGCTCAGATCGAAATTAGTTCTGACTGCTTCAATATTAGAATAATGAAATATTTTGTATTATATAAGGCACAAACAAATTCCTATACAGTATGAACAAATAACATTAAAAAATGGTGTGTAGCTAATTTGCACATGCTCAGCCTTTTTGCAAGAAAAAGTCTAAATTCTGGAGAGAGTTGCTGAAGAAGCCATCATATATTTATGGATGCCAAGTCCGTATTTTTGATGATAAATAAAAATAGTATAAGATTATACAATGCATATTTAAAAATCTTTTACTAAATATAATAATAACAATTATATTTGCAATTATTTTTGTAAGAGGAAAAAAAAATCTTGGTGAAGGACTGTAGCACATTTTAAATAAAAATAGGCAGATTAATGCTTGATATTTCTTTGTATAAAGGTCTCTCAAGATAATTCACATTTTAAGTAAAATAAACATTTTTAAAACTTTATAATTTTACTTTTCAGCTTACTTTTAAAGAAATGTTTTTTTTTTCAGAAACCATTTTTATTTTTCAATTTGCAAACTTAAAAATTTGTTATTATTAAAGCAGTTGATTTTTTCTACTACTTGCAGTCATTATTATATCTGATTGGTTGTCATACAAACATTTTAAAGGTGTTTCTGTCAAAGATTTTAGCCTTGTTTGTTATTACTATGACTTTAGAACTGGAATTCACACTAAGACATAGTGTTCATCAGAATAAACTATCTCTATTTTTCTTATTTATTTGTATCTACAGAGATTCAATTTAAGCAAAATTGAAAGGGGCAATGTCTGGGATATGTTGAGAATTATCATTAATAAAATTCCACTTTTCCCTATTGTTACATCTTCCAGAAATAAAATCAAAAATACTCTTCATAATCAATAATTATCTATTTAAAAATCTAAATAGTTAATTCTCTTTTCTTTAAGTATTGGAATTATTATACACTTATTATCGAGTATTAAAAAAGATAATACTTAATATTCAAAACTTTTACATTGCTCTAAGGATGGTTTCAGCAGACCACCTCCAGAATTAAACTAAACAGCATTATGATTCTGGAAGCAGACTGCTAAAAGCATGCTTAGTGCTATGTCTTCATATATATATATTGGGCCAAGCCGCTTCCCCCATTATTTGGCAAGATATTTGTTCCTTCTATATATGTTGTAAAATAAAAAAATATCCCTTAAAAATAAAGAAAAAAGAAAAAAATTAAAAGATGGAAAAAAAATTCCAAAAAAAAAAGTGAGGGGTGTTTGGTTTTTAAAATCCCTTGATATATTTATTAATAAATCCCATAAAAAACAATGATCCTTATATCTAGTTTTAATATAATCGCATTGGCCCAAGAATGTACGTTTGGTTATGCATGGTTTGGAAAAAAATTTAGTATTTATTCTAAACATACTTTTTATATTAGTTTTTTATTGCGGATTATTTGTATTTCAAATAAAGTTTGCTTAGTGAAAATAAAGATTTTTATTAAATAAATGTATGGCTTATGATGCTCTGGCAGTGAAAGTATAAATTTTACATTAAAATACTATGAGATGGGTAGTGGATTAGTTATAAATAAATGTCCTAATAAAGAAATGTATTTTCTATATATAATATTGAATTAGATATTGAAATTAATTTAAAAATATGATCAATAACTTACTAATGTTGTCTTTTATTAAAAATGTAAATAAATAATTTTAACTATCGTCTGTAGTTAAGTTTTCATTTATTCGATGATTATATATATTTCTCGATTATATGTGTTAGTTAATATTCGTTTGATTGTTGCAATGAAACAAAAATGAATTGTGATTCTGACATGTAAAGAAGTGTTTACTTATGTGCATCAGAGGGTTATTGTAGATTGTATTGTGGAACCGATAAACTATGTTGAACTCAGTATTAGGTGGCTTCACTATCGATGGGTGCTGTTCTGTGTGGTGGTCGAATTTGATATGTTAACGAGATAGTGTTTTGATGTTACAAATGTATATATATATATTGCTTATAATACTTCTTTCATATACACTTCAATGCAAACAAATTTTCTTAAAAAACTTCTTTATTTTCCTTACAGTTTCAAATGTCCAGCAGTCTTCATCAGAGCTTTATCAGACCTCCTCTGATAAAGCTCTGATGAAGACTGCTGGAAAGTCAAAACTGTAAGGTAAATAAAGAAGTTTTTTAAGAAAATTTGTTTTCATTGAAGTGTATATAAAAGAAGTATTATAAGCAATATTAAATATTACTGATTATAACAAGTATATAACAATTACTATCTAAGATTCCAAAATTGTTAATAAAGTTATAAAATATCTTACTGATTATGATCATAGAAAGAAAAATAGAATCATCATAGTAAAAAAAAACAATTTTACAAATTCCAGCCAAATGTACGACTTTTTTTTTGTGAATACAGAAGCACCTCTAAAGAACGTTCACTGCCTTATGAGATTGCAAATATCACATCAGACTTCCAAGTCTAAGATTGACAATATTAGAAAAAAAAAACATAAAAAAAGAACAGGGCTTTCCTAATATAAAAATAATAAAAACAGTTGATATTTGTGAATTTTAACTTGTCTTTTTGAACCTTTTAAACCAAATAACTCAAAGGAGCAGACAATCATATTTTCTGAGTTTTCTAAAAAATGTAAGACATAAAGCCAAAATATAGTTTGCAAAATTATTCACCAACATTCTTCATGCAGAAACTATTCAAAAAAATATGGTATTAAGGCAAAGCTATAAGAATGTTAAAATACATGTAAATCTAAATTATCATTCAACATATTATTTACATTTCTGCAAAGACTTTCAGAAAATGATCTTACAAAATTATGACGATAGTTGATGCACTTATCTTTAGAAGACTCTGTATTCCAGACAGGTTGAGTTGCTGTGAATAATTTTATCATTAACTACTAAAATTAAAATAATTTAAGGACTGCTGCTACATTTATTGATTAGATTAAAGCTTTGTAGAAAAACATTTTAGTTAAGGTTTCTAAAATTCTTAAATGCAGAAAAACATTTATTGCTAACAATAACCTTAACAAATACATTTTACAAAATGGTCTCTCATATATTATTAAATATATTCTTCAATGATCTTTCAGAAAAAGCAGAGAATTTATAGGCCATTGACATTGTCTTGCCTTAATTAAGGATATTCTTACCAGAAGTAGAAAAATGTTTTAATAAAAATATGAAGAATTTGAAACTTTTTCAAAAACTGAAACCTTATCCCTAATGCTATAAGGAAATATTTGCAATCTTTTATTTAAATAAGAGAAAAATATCTCACAAATAGAATATAACCTTATATAAAAATAGAGTGAAACAGAAGTAATCTTAGATCATAACCTAAATTATTTTCTTTGTATATTAATGATTAATTTTAAAAAATATATAAAAAAACCCTCAATGGAAAGCTAGCTAATACTGCTTGGGGTTGAAATGCAAAAAATTTAATAAAAGTTTTGTTAGCATCCATTTTACTGCTGAATATTGTGCCCAAAATTTTGAATTTCACAAATATTAAGATGTGTAAATTATATATTATCAAGATAAATTTTACTGGCTCACTCAAGTCCACTTTTTTTCATCAGCATTCCATCCTTTCATGTTTTTACACCAGATATCAAAATAAAGACAAGTTGCTTATCTCAAAATATAGTTTTTCTTTATCAAAATCTTCTTTCTGGATATTTGGGCTTCTTGTTAAGCCCCCAAAATCTTTTCTAGATACAATAATAAAAACAGTTGGATTTGTTTTCTTAGATGTTAATAGAATCCCATCAACAGGTTCATGAATGGACAATTCATGACTTCTATATTTATTTGCTTCATGAACAGAATTTGTCTTCAGCTCATATACTGCAATTGTAGTCAATCATAAACCATGGGTCACATGGTTAATGATTGCACAACCTATGCATACAACCATAGGGTAGAAGGGTTTAATTAAATCACTGATGAATCTATTAGAATTTCTACGGAAAGGCCAAATGAATAAACACTTATATATGTATTAAGAGAGACACTTAAAATTTTATAATGATTTTTTTTGTTATTATTCATAATTCATAATCCGATTCTTGATATTGATGACAGATATTTAAATTTTTTATTTTAACATTTAAAAGTAGATTTAGTAAATAATAAAAAAAAATCCATTATCTATCTCTTAAAAATCCATTATCTATCTCTTAAAAATTAAATGAGATTATCTTTAAAGAAATACATTCTAATTTTTGGATTAGCCCGAAGATTCGCTAAAAGTAGAATTGATAAAGTTCGGAAAAAAAAAAAAAAATCAATAATGAAAGTAAGTTTAAGTATTCATAAGTAGAAATATTTTTTAGATTCGAAGAATCATGTAAATCTGTAAATATAGAATGGATGTACAATTAATTTATTTAATTAATCTTCAGATATCTGGCTTTTATTTTATAAGTCTTGAATATTAAAAAAGGAATTAATGATAAATATCAACAGAATTATTAACCGTAAATAGGGACCAGATTCTTATGTAGATTGCTTAATTACAAATTTTTTAAGTATTTATGTATTAGTTCGGCAACTGATGAAAATCGCAGCCAACAAACAAATGTGTAGATGAAGACCGAATTAAAAACACATACGATCTTCTAAGAAAGTAAATGAAGATACACACACACATATATATATATATATTTGATTTATTTACTACTTTTAATAAATTTATATTGTTAAAAGTTTACTTTGTGGAAAAACATTTCTAATAAATAACGTAAATGCGTGTTTGTAAACATTTGTTTCATTTATACTAAATAAAGTTATTAAGTCGTCATTTTTCCAAATAAATTTTTAATTGATCGATTACATTTATCAGCAAGTTATTTTCCAAGATCAGTAGATTAGAAAACTATTGCCCGACTAATACATATGTGACACGGCAGTGCAGGATTAATACGTGAGTCATCATCATCATTGTCAACCATTATCAATTCACTGCAGGATGAAGGTCTCTCTAAGTTCAATCCATCTTCTCCGATATCTAGCCTCTCTTCTGCACACCATCCATGCACACTTTCTTATTTCATTTATCAATCTCACGTGATCTCTTTATGGGTCTTTTAAAATCTCTTAGAATCGAGTTTAAGATTTCAATTGGCCATCTATTTCCATTTCTTCTGGAAATATGTCCAGCCCAACTCTACTTCAGTCTTTTAATTCTTTCAATGATTTCAGTAACACCTGTTTGTTCTCTTACTGATGTATTGCATTTTTGATATCTTCTTGTTACTCCTAACATGCATCTCTCCATATATTTTTGAGTGGTCTGAAGTTTCTGTATTGCTCGTCTATTAAGTGTCCAAATCTTAGATCCATAAACAAGAACAGGTAAAACACACTTATTAAAAACCTTCCTTTTCAAACACAGGCATATTTCTTTTTAATATTAAGTTATTTCTACCAAAAGCACTTCAGCCAAGTTTAATTCTATGAGTAATTTCATCCATTATGTTTCCATCTATAGTAATAATCTGAGCAAGGTGTTTGTAGTTGTTAACTTCTAACTCATCATAATCAATATTTATTTTCATCTTTTGAGAAAATCCATTGAACATTACTTTAGTCTTTTTAACATTTGCCTTTAGTCCTACTTTCTTACTTTCACCTGATAACTCTTACAACATTTCCTGAAGCTCTAAAGTATTATTTTCAAAAACAACTACATCATATCCAAAATCTAAATGAGTTGAATAATCTCCATTTACTTTTACTACTTTAGCTTGCTATTTTAAGCCACAAAATACTTCTTGCAACACTGCTGAAAAAAGTTCTGGAGATATGGAGTCATTCTGTCTTATACTCTTTTCAATGTTAACATTCCTTGTATCATTATGTAATCTAATTGTTGCTGTTGTATTTTTATAAATATTCTTCAGAATATGACAATTTCCTGGGTCTATACCTTGATGATTTAATGCTTTAATCACTGAAGAAATGCTTGTAGAATCAAACACTTTTTTTATAATCTACAAATCTAAAGCATAATGGTAATTCATATTCATTGGTCTTTTCTATAACTTCTTTCAATACTTGGATATGTTTACTGTACTGAAATCATTTTTAAATTCATTTTGTTCTTTTGGTTGGTTGAAATCCAATGTTCTCTGTAGATGAGTTGCAATTATCTTGGTAAAATTTTTGTATAAAACTGATAAATGACTGACAAATCTGTAATTTCTAATATCTTCTTTATCACCTTTTTAAAATATTGATATTAATATTGCATTTTTCCAATTATATGGTACATCTTTATCATTTAGGCATTTGGTATATAACTTTGCCAAATTTTTATTTTATTTCTTCATCTGCTTTTTTTAATATATCGATTATAAATTCCATCATTAAATGGAGCTTTTGCCTGCTTCATAAATTTTATTGCATGTCTCATTTCTTCATTTTAAACCCTGAACAATTCAGAAAATATAAAAGATATAGGAGGTACTTGTTCTTTATTACTATATAATTCTTGATAGAATTCTTCTACTCATTTCATGATGTCATCTCTTTTTTTTAGTAATAGTTCCATCTTTTTTCTTATTGCAGATATAATTTTCCTACCAATACCAAAATGTTGTTTTACAGTCTTGAGATTTTTATTCTCTTCTACAGCTTTCCTTGCTAGTTCACAATTATACTTTCTTATACAATTAGCAACTTTTTTTCACACCATTTTACAAAATTTGCAATATTCAATCCTTCTTAAGGCATCATTTTATATATCTTGATATTCCTTCTTTTCTTCATAAATTCTCTAGTCTCAATAGAAATTTTATTGGTTAATTGCTGCTTTTTTCTACAAGGTATTTTATCTTTGTTGCAGTTTTTAAAAGTGTAGAAGTTATTTTTCTATTAATTTTATTCGAATCTGAATCATGTTCAAAATCTACTAATACATTGTACTTAAAACAGATTTGCAAGTTCTAGTTTAAATTCATTAGAATGTTTCTGAAAATTAGAAATATCAACTGTAAATATTATTTTTCTTAATAATTTTTGCCTATTTAGTTTTGCATTAACACATATCTTACATCTTACTAATCGATGATCACTTCCTGTGTTAAATTTATTAAGAACATTACAATCTTGAAATATGTATTTTCTGTTAGTCAAAATATAATCCAATTCTTCTGTATCTTCATTTGGATGCTTCCATGTCCATTGCCTTTAACATTTTTCTCAAAAAAAAAAAAAAGAAAAAAAGAATTCATAATATAAAGTTTTTCTTTTTCTGCAAACTCCACAAGTCTATGCCCTCTCTCAATTCTATTACCATAACCAAATTTACCAATAGCTTTCATAACAATTTTAGAATGTTGTTTAGTCTAATCAAAAGCCTTTTATTCATCCATATACAAATCTTCTACTAGTCATCACTTTATTTGGTATCTGCTATTAAGTTGAATAATACACCATCAATCTCCATAATAGTGTTCTTCCACTTTTTATTTACAATGAATCCTACTCCACTTGGAATTTCAATATTTGTACCTTTGTAGTAGATGCATATGTCTACTTTTTAAATCAATTGTCTGTTCATCTTTTCTTCTAACTTCACAAAGTCCAATAATGTCCCATTTAATAGAAAACAATTCTTCTTGCAATTCTTATAATTTTCCTTCATTTGAAAGTGATCTGCAGTTGTAAGTATCTAAATAAAAAGTCATCATCAAATGGCAGCCTGGGTCCACAATCAGGGAATTCCTAGCATCCTCTGCCTTTGGCCACCAACCGCTGCCTTGGCTGTGACTTTACAGCCTCCTGGGAATAAGGGCAATGATTTATTTTTGTTTATCATGATTGTATATATCTATTAGAAAATTTTTTTTTGATTCAGGCAACTGAGAAGAAAGACCATGGCATTTCTTGATCTTAAATTCAGAGATAAAAAGCCAATAAACTCACCATGCTGGCTAATGTGTGTTGGAAAACAACCCATCTATGTTCATATACTATATGAATAATCACATAATAATAACAGCTGCAATGACAAGAACATTTGGAATGGACATTTAGGAATTTTCCCTGCTTGATTTCTTTAAGGCCTCCAAGAGGAATCAAAGGATCTCCTTTCAGTTAATTAGAAACTCCTTTTTGCAGCCAAGTAAGTACTATATTTTAAAACATCTAAACAGATACTTATCTAAAAAATTTGAGAATTAATAAATAATAACCTCAGAACAATTAACTTGTGGATTTGTGATGTATATATTAAATATATTGTGGCAACGATAGATGGCATTGTTGCCTAAAAGTAAAAAGTAGACTGAAATTAGAGGAGTATGATCCATGATAGTATTTCTTAATCTAAAAATGATGTTTTTTAATTATGATGTCAAATTTGACTGATTAATGTGCTTACAAATGATTTTTTTTGAAATGTCAACAAAGAAGTATAATTTTACATTACAATTGTAGTCTAGAATGTGGCATAACACAACAATCAAGATATGAATAATTAAAGAAGCAAATAAGTGTAGTGAATATATAATGTAGTATATATAAAAAAAGAGATAGGGATAAATGAAAGGAAAATGTTATTGGTCTTTTATGATAAGGATAGATTCATTTTTGTGTTTTTATTTTATTTTTAATTGCATGGATAATGACTACAAATAAGATGGTCAAAACGTTATGTGGTAAGCAAGTAAATATATATATGGTGATGGAAAAAAATCAAGTTTATAGAAAGAAAAAAGGAGTGTTTTGATTGGTTTTAACGTGAAAAGAACATATTTTGTATCATATACATTTTTGAAAGAAAAAAGGTGTGTGTTGTTGTTAAAAAGTTTTTAACGGCGGTGATAATAAGTAGAATATATATATTAATCCATATATAATCCAGAAAATTGCAAACTTTTTTTAATTGCAAAAAAAGATCCCAGGAAAAAAAAAAACTTAAGAAATATTAGTCTATAACACTTCTAAAATTTAAACCCCCCCCCCCATACAACAGAAATAAATAATAATTATGGCTTACTTTTAACAAGAAAACCTTACAGATATTTTAAATTCTATATATATATCTCAATAGACTTCTTTATTTTTGTAAAAAAAATCTTGCAGAATATTCAACTCAATTTGTCAAATGCTTTTTTAAGATTACTGAAAAAAAAAGAGTCTTATCACAATATAAATTCATCTAAATATTTTTTTATCTTCCTGGTCACCTTAAGCCCTAGAAACCCCCCTCCCTTCTTTCCAGATAACTCCAGAAAAATAACGTAACCAGACAACTCTTCATTGTGGTTAATAATAATTTGGTATTGAACACAAATTATTCTAAAACATACATTTTATACTTTAATGAGACCGTACAGTATTAGTATATTTATATAGCAAGTCATTTGCCTGAATACAGGTATAGCAATTCGATATTAGAATATTATGACCAAATAATAACATTTGGTCATTGTCAGATATATAGTTTGTCATTATTTGCATTAGTCCTGCTTTTAAAAATTATCAGTGTTTCTTAATAGCACGTGACACAGTTGACCAGAACTAAGAGAGAACACACTGTTACTGATTCATTTACATCTATAAATTCTAACGCACAGCTATCCTATGTGGCTGCATCTATTTTAATTAATTAAATTTTTTTTTGAATTATTGCAATAAAAGAATATTGATTTTTTGCTAGTTTAACTTCATTGCTGAAATATATATATATATTAATAATGATTTTTCATAAGTTATATCTGAAATAAAAATTCTTTGATGCAGAAAGCATAAAACATTGATAATAATACTCAGCGGTCATATAAAAAAGCAGTTGTATTGTAACATTTCCAGTTTTGCTGAAAAATAAACAAAATATAAATTAGACAAGAGAAATATATTTGCAATAAAAAGCGTTATGCGGGACTTCTAGTTTTTTTCTTAAGCGGTTGTATTGTAACATAATATTAAAGTTTAACAATAAAAAATACTATTTAGAAATCCTGCATTATTGTTGTATATTTGACATGTACGAAAAATAAAGGTAAACACGGGCTTTGTGTTCTTAGTACTGCGATATCTCCCTCACCAGCAGTAAAGCTACATCGTGTTGTAATCGTATTTTTTTAAATTTTTACACTCGGAGTATCAATACTAACTTTGATTAACTCAGATATATATATGAACCATTACTTCCCAATCATTAATGACTGTTAGTCCAGGATTGGTCATAGATTGTCTCTGGAAAAAAAATCTTAAGAATTGTTCATCCAGCCCAGTCTCAAATCCTAAGTCATAGTATAATAGATGGATGTGTGGCAGAGGCATCTTCAGATTCCTTTACCAGAAAGATATAAAAGAGAAGACAATATCAGGTTTATCATCTGCCAGTTAGTTAAAATATATATATATATAGAGTTTATCACGTAATTATACATGCTAATGTTTTTGTATTAGGTGATGATCTCTATTTTTATTTATTGATTGATTAATTTTGATATGAGCTAGAAAAAATGTAGATTAACATTGTCATAAATATTGGACCTAGATGTCTCTAGTAGCACAACGATTAATGGATATTCTAAAAGACTCGATGCTTATGTAAAAATAAGTAGAAATTTTTTTTTAATAAGTAGTAGTTTCATAAGTTGTATATATTTCATGGTTTGAGAATAATAATAATTGCATTAAATACATTTATTTTTTTAGCGATTGAATAGTTGGATACCTTTTACTGACTTACAATTGGATGAGTAGCCAGGTTAGATATGTGTCAAAAATGAAATTTTATAAATGTACAAACACATATTCTTATTTCCTCACACCATAGATAATATAAAAGTGAATACATTATTTGGAAAATAAATATATATTTACAAGACTTCAATAATAGACATTTTCATTGCCTATTTTTGAAGTGTCAATTTTTAAAATAATATTTTAGCTTTTCTCAATCTTAATCTCTTTAGTCACAGGATAAATCTGTTTAATTGTAATCACAATCTTATGTTGTTGTTTTTTACACATTACACTATCGAATCTATTCAATCGACTCGTTTATTATTTTTTACTTTGATTTTATAGCCTTTGTTTTTATTTCTATTCCAGAATTATTAAATATTTTATATTGGTGGTCGAAAGTTATGAATTCCTTACCAACAAATTATTCATTTATATATATTTAAAATCTATTTGATTATCTTTAAAAACATCGGCTTAAACTTTTCTTAAATATAGATTGCTATGATCTATCTTTTTAGTCCTGTTAATTCTTGCAATGTTTAAATTAATATGGATTTTGTCAATAAAAGAAAAGATTGATAAATGATAAATTAGAAGTTAACAACTACAAATATTTAAGTCAGATAATTAGTACAGATGGAAATATAATGGATGAAATAATCATAGAATTTAATTTGGTTGAAGCACTTTTGGTGGAAATAATTTAATATTAAAGTGAAATTTGTCCAAGTGTTTGAAAAGGCAGCTTTTTAATAACTGTGTTTATCAAATAGAGATCTGAGATTTGGACACTTAAGGGGAGATTAATACGGAGACTTTAAATCACTCAATGAAATGTGGAGATGTATATATTAGGAATAACAAAAAAGGATTAAAAATGAAATACATGGATGTGAGAGTAAAGAGGTAGTATTGATATCATTGAAACAATTAAGAGACTGAAGTGAAGCTGTCGGGATATACTGCTAGAAGAGATAATACACCTGGGTCTCGTTTTATGAAGATTATTTTAATGCGATTTTGAAGTTATGTGATTCATGTTTCTTCTTAATATTTTTCATATTTCACTATATTTATTAGATATCAAGAAATTTAAATTATTAATAACTTATTTTGACTTGAAATCCTTTTTTTTAATTTCAAAAATATAATGTTATATTAGCAGCTAACGTGAATATGGCCTAGCGCAGTACTTAGCTTCTATGTAAATAACCTATTTATACTAATGAGTAAATAATAATAATAGATTTATACTTACATATAAAAATATCGCAATAAATATTCAAAAAATTTAAACTTTTAAAATGTATTTTGTTATATATAACAGAAATAAATAATCTTTTAGATTTTTAAAATAAAAACGAAGATTTTATAAACTGAAAATAATCTTTCTAATGATAATGTATAATCTTTTTGTTTTGATTGAGATCTCATTTTTTTAATATAGAAGCAGAAAACCATTAACACAGCACCAGTGAAAACAGTCTAAAATTGAAAAAAAGACTGGAAAGTGGCGCTAGTTGTACATCACATCATGAATAAAAATAAAGTGGCTAACAGGTTTCTCTGGGCATAATTACCGAGAGATTCTTGACTTCATTTAAGGAGAAGCCACAATACATCACATCACTTTGAATCTGATTTCTTAGCAGTTTACAAACTAACACTAGTGGTAATAATTAAAATATGTATGGAAAATGTAAAATTAAATACTGTAGTTACTAAAAAAAGTAAAAAATGTTTGTCTTGTATTAATTTTTTTCAAATATTTGAAATTTTTTATTAGTCATACTTTATTTGCTTATTTTTTAATATGAATTTTAAAGTAATTTTTCTTTGTTGCTTTGATTTTAAGTGAATTCTGAAAATTATAGACCCTATCCCCCATTTTTCAAGGTAAATTAAGTCTATTTTTGTGTGATTTTTTTAAATGTGGGTTTTCTGTGGAACCTATCTACCGCATAAAATGAGACTCAGGTGTAATAGCTGAGCAGTTGAAATCTTAAATTGTACTCCAAGAGATTGTAAAAGATGTAGAAAGAAATCACATGTGAGAAAGATAGATGAAATAAGAAATTTTGCTGATGAGATATGGAGAAGAAAAGGCTAAAGATTGGAGAAACTAGATTAAACTTGAAGAGACTATCTGCAGTGGATTGCTGATGGTTGAAAATGATGATAATGATGACTTATTTATCACTCTCGTAATATCTATTTAATATAGCTTGAAATTTTTACAATTTTATATCAAAACAAACAGACAAAAAGAAATAATGTCACACTACTAATTGCTAGTATAAGCTAATTTATTTTACTTTCTATAAAATTCATGCTTCTTTAATTCTGAATTTAGTTAAAAATTTTGAAGTTCAATTTGAAAGTCAGAATCATTTATTATAGTCAGGAAGTGTTATATATTTACATATGAGACTACTTTATGGATATTGGTCATCTTCAGTGAGAATCCAGAATTCCTATTAGATATTTAGCATCAATGTTTATTACTTTTATAAAGTCTTGCATCATACTAATGATGGGCAATAATCAAAAACTAATTTTGAGGGATTTATTACAATAATTGTGCTATGTTTTGATTTTTTACAATTATATACACCTGAATCTTTTTTTGTGCGGATTTTTTAATGCGATCTTGAAGTTATGCATTTTATGTTTCTTCTTAATATCTTTTTATGCAGTTTTCTTTTATGTGATAAAGCAGTTCATATTTCACTGAAAAGCAGGATTTTCCTGTTTTATATACATGCATTAAATTTTACATACTTTAAATGGCTGTTGGATAAAGGTTTGGCAATAAATTTAGATACCATAGAAGATTTAGAAAAAGATAATGAAACAGAAGTGGAATTTATTCGTTTCACAGCAAAAATGATTCAAGAAAGTCTTCAACTTTCTAATCAATTGGAAAATCATTTTCTTGTTGATGACATGAATTATGAACTAAATTCCAATGAGAGCTAAATAGTTGTATGTCTGAGTTATGTATGTGTCTGTTTATATTTTCTTTTATACACATATATATATGGAGGAACTTTTCGGCAGAAAAAAGTTACAAGTAAAAATATTTAAGAACTCTCAATTTCTACTTAAAAAGAATATGTCTTTAAAAGTTTTTAAATATCTTCACTTGTAACTTTTTTTTGTCTAAAAGTTTCTCCATGTATGTGTATAAAAAAATTTAACCATTAGTCATTATTAACATACTTGTGGAAGTGTATTCTCTAACAGCTAGACATAGCAGTTTAGATATCATGAGCTTCATAAACAATTAGTAAAATCATAATCTCAAAGTTTAATTACTGATTACGTTGTCAATAGAAAACCATTAACACAGCACGAGACTGAAGTTGGTGCTAATTGTATTTCCTCCTGTGATGAATCTGATGTCTTACCAGTTCACAAAAGAAATGCATATTGTCAAATAGTGATAATGATTAAAATATGTATGAAAAAATGTAAATAAATTACACACAAAAATATATTGTTTTGAATAAAATTAAATAGTTAATAAAAAAAGTTCATCTTGTATTAATTTTTTTCAAATATTTGAAATTTTTTATTAGTCATACTTTATTTCCTTATTTCTTTTTTTATGCAAATTTTAAAATAATTTTACCTTGTTGCTTTGCTTTTATGCAATTTTTGAAAATTTTGGAACATTTCCCACATTTTTCAAGGTAAGTGAAGTCTATTTTTGTGCAATTATTTAATGCGTGTTTTCTGTGGAACCTATCTACCACATATAAAGAGACCCAGTTGTATATATATATAAACTGCAGAGCTTTATTACTATATTAAATCTAAACTGACCAATTGAAAGATAATTCATCTTTTGTTAGCAATAATCTGACACTTTTACTTTCACTTATAGCCTGAGTCAGTTAACCTTGACTGACTACTGTCCTAACTAAAGAGCTTTCTAATTAAATAATTGTAAATGGATAACTCCACACACTAAATACTACCATACACTACTGATACCTATTGATTTCACTAAATTACAATGGTTGTCTCTTGAGTATATGAAAAATATTAATAGACAAAGTCATATGATGCTTTGGTTTATTGCTGTAATGTTGATATGTGTGTTTGTTTATTTATGAAAGCCATCATAATTGCTTCTCATTGTATTCATTCCAGATAAGCATAGAATGTATTCAAAAATTTGAATTAGTTTATTACATGTTCTCTTTCTGATAGCATATGGTAAGATCTATCAGTCAGCACTATAATCATGTGGAATAGTCATATTATTGGTATCAGTTTGCTATTATTTGATCCTCTTTAACAATTTATTCTAGCATCTTATGTTTAGAATTACATTATAAAAATATTTCTTACATCATTAAGATGCAATATTTTCCATTTGTTTTCTTATGAACTATTTTTATTATTCTAATATTTATTTTACAAAAATATAATGAAATAAATAAGGTTTTACTTCAATGATGTATATAAAACAGGCAAAACTCTCTATATGTATTGCCACTCATTGCAAGCCAGAGTAATCAATGGATGCCAGAAGGCTTGTGCATAAAATCCTCATCTAGTGCCTACTCATCCAATACCCCCAGACTAGTTTCTGGCTTAAGAAATGGTGATCATGTGATGTTTAATGATGTATATAAATCTGTAAGTGCTTTGTGCACAGACAATGAAGCTTTAAATTTAATTGTATACTAAGATAAGTACTTTCCCATATTAATAGCTAAGCATGTAATGAGAAAATATATATAATGCATATGATATGCAAATATATGTAAATTTGAGTGCATCATTTACAATGTCCATTTTCTTGATATGAAGAAACAAGTGAGTATTGTTTGTATGGAGAAAAATGATGCAAAATGCAAAGTTAAAGAGGCTTACTACATTGCAAGTAATCCTACAGCAATTAACAGAAAAGAATCTTGCTTCTTCATACCAAGAAAATGGACATTGTAAATGATGCACTCAAATTTTCATATACTTTTATATAATATGCATTATAGATATTTTCTAGTTATGAATATGGGAGTATGTATCTCCCAAAAGTGCTTAGCTTAATATACAATTAAATTTAAAGCTTCATTGACTGCATGCAAAGCACTTATAGATTTAGAAAAAAATAATGATTTATTATTGAGATTAATAAGCTCCTATTAGTTCTGTGAGAACTAGTATATCTAGTCATTGTTTTAAAGTTCTGATCTCATCTTTTTACATTTCATAATAATATATGTATTGTACCATTTTCTGGTAGATTAGGTCTTATTTTATGCACTATAAAATGCTAGTTAATCAAACTTAGAATATTTCATTCCTGTATGAGTTCAGATATTTCAAGTTCATAGTTATATTTCTTGATTAACTGACCTAATATTTATTATGATTCAAATTTCTGGCAGAGTTAGTTTTAATTTGTTTAAGAGGGTACCAGGACTCTACACCCACTAACTTTCATCACATTGCATCATCAGTTATGAAGAAAATAACTAAACATAAGATCAGGATTTTGATTCCTTGTTACTTTAAGCTTTTATATGAATTTTTTTCCTGGGCTTAATTATTAAACAAGTATATTGGAAAAGGTAATTTATACATTTCTCATGCAATTATTTAACAATAAATCTAATAAACTAAAATTAAGAATGTACAATGAAAGGTTTATATTAATGGTAAAAGTTTTATTAAGACACTTTAAATATTTAAACAGTTATTATGAATTATTTATACAACTGGAAAGAACACACACATAATCAAGTAATATCAATCAATTAATTCAAACAATTCACTTTGAAAAATAGATAAGCAAATGTCTCTCCTTCTTTCTTTGGTTTATCAGTTAAGCTTAGTTTGCAAACATTTTGATTTAGACATGAGTTATGATATGGCTAACAACTTACTGGTAAGATCCTTGGGTTTATGTAGATTATTAATTATCATGCTAGGCCGGGTCCTTTTATGAAAGATTCTGTTGTAATGAATTATGACTTCATTCTGGTAATACTTTCACAGTTCTGTTCCATACTTAAATAAGGCTAGACTGGAAGTTTTTGGTGACTTTTGCAAGAGAAGGTGTCAGCAAATGCTCTGGTTTCTACCTACACATGGTGACTACATTCGCATAGTGGTTCTGGATTGAAGCATTTTATTACAGCTTCAAAATGCTGCACTCAAGAAACATCCAGAAAAACACAGAAAAAGACTCTTCTCTAAACTTGTCCACTTCTTTTATATCTATGACCAATTTGAAATCTCTGCACATATCTTCTTATCCTTTGTTTTTTTTTTTTTTTTACCAAATTACAACTTGATAATCTTCTACATTTCTTTTTGCTTTTGAGGTACAAAGTTCTCTTTTTTATAAATTATTTCAGCCATCTTTAATTATCATTGGGAACATTATTTTGATATTAATTACTTTCTTTTGTCTATCTGGGTTAGCAATCTGTATGTGTTTTCATTTCTTCTGATTTTAAATTTGCTTTAATTAAATAGATAATATCAAACACAAATAACTTTTGTATTTATCTAAAAAAATAAATTATACTAACTAAAAAAAAACTAAATTGCATCCAGTAATGATTTTTAAATTTTACTTCTTTTAGCTTTTAAATCTTACCAATGCTAACACACCTGTACCATATATATGTAAATGGTACAATACTTCCAGGGTCAGGGAAATGGGGGTTTGTACTTATTTTATTCTTAATAAGTTTTAAGTCTAATTTCCCCCCTTTTTTTATTATTGTTACTGATATAGTTCTGTAGACCATCCACAAATGCTGTATGGCTTTTAAGCTCATATTTTTAGGTCTAATATGGTGAGAATGAGGAATATTTCCACATTCACTTCTATCTCTACAGCATACATAAGTCTAGCAATAAGAAGCCCAAGTCTAACCACATTGGAGCATTTCTCAGTCATTTTGAGACTTGGTCTGTCTCTCTTTTCCCAAGACCCTGATACTATTAGACTGATGGGTATTTAAGGACAGTCTTATTATACTTACTGGTGTATAAGGAGTCAGGGCTATGATTTCCCCCCTCTTCAGTATCCAGCTACTCGATTATCTCTGTCAGTTAAAGTCTACATCAGCAGTGATCGTTTTCTCTTCCATAGACATATTATAAATTTTATTTTATGTGTTTTTATTTTTTGTTTTATATAATCTGGTTCAAAGTTGTAATTCAATTTCTCATTTCTGCAGGAACCTATCCATAGTCTTCAGGGTGAAATCCAGTCCAATTTATCACCTACTACTATCTATCTGAATAACTGGTTGATAGCCATGATGATAGGGATTGAACTCCTCCCATTGTTGCTTACACCAGTCTCTACATTTTACATCCAGGTTCTCTCCCAGGTACTAATCCTGATCTCTGAATCTTTCCCCTTGGGCCAGTGATCTAGAGTGTGGTAATTTTCCTTTTATTTTAGTTAGCAGTTTCTTACTATTCAGTACCATATTTAAGTTGATCTGTAACTGTTAAGGTGTTAAATTGGAACTCACTCTTATGATTCAAAATTTTATGCATATATTTTGCATTCTGCTCTTCACCTCCAGACTTATTGCTGTTGAACACATTAAGCAATGCTGCCATTTGTTCGACCATTTCACATCATGCCTAACACTAGACATCTCACTGGGTTGGGAAAATTCCTCTATGTAATTTTTATTATTTGCTTTTCTGTCAACTGTCATTCCATTAGTGCCTAAAACTAAGCTACTTGTTTTTTAAAAAACAGAACATAACATTTTTCAGACCTACATTTTTTTGGGCTACATTATTTTTAATCCTTTCCTGGTGGTCTTCATCCCAATAGCATTTTGTTAAGGCTTTCACATACAGGATACAATTGTCTGGTTTTTCAAACAGACTCTCACCATGCCTGTATCACTTCTTGTAAATGGCTAATGGCCACCATCAATTTCATGTCTTTGGACATTGCATTTGCCAAGAAGTATCACTCCAGACTATTTATGTGATCTCTTGGCAAAATTCTCCTTCATGCCCATAGAAAACCTTTAGTTTTAGGTTTTAAGAGTGGGTTTATTATGCTTGGCATATTTTCTTTACCTTCGGCAGGTTTTTCTATCTCTTGGTTTTTTTCTTATCTGGTTGTAATTCTATGGGTTCAGAGCTATGTATCACTTTCTCTATTTTCTCGTCTATTACTTTTACTAACTCTTTCACTTCTTTAATTTCTATCCTGATCTCATATTTCATGCCTTTAGTCAACTCATCCATTTCAAGTTTTACTTATTTTTTAAACTCTTCTTGAAATCTGCCATTAATTCAAATAGTAACTTGAACAGTTTAGCTTTTAACTAATGGAAACTCATCTTGATAATATAGATTAATCAAAAAATTAGAAAACATTAAAAATTAGTCATTTGTGAAAAGATTTGTTTGAAATTTTTTTTGCTGTCTTTTAGCATATGTACTGCTCCTGTAAAGGAGTTTATTAGGAGAAAAGTAGGGTTCACTAGATTAAAAATATAACTGGATTGCATAACATTTCAATGCATAAAAAAGTTTCTTTCTAGTATGGATAAGTCTACTGATGTACATTATTTTACAAAATTCAAATATTCTTAAACCAATGATCTGAATAATTTTCTGTTTTTGGTTATCTTTAAAATATAATTGTACTATGTGTTCAGCAATTATATATATATATATACACACACATATATATATATCATTAAATGCAAGCTATAGCAAGTTACGAAATTTATAACTTGTTTTGTTTATCATATATATATATATATTACAATTCTATTTTGATTTTTTTGCTTAAATGATTGTTTTTGGATGGTAATTTTGATCTTGATTATGGAACTGAAATGTATTATCCCTAAATTTATGTATTTCAATGTAAATTACAATAAACCAGTCATACAATTTACTTTCTGAAATAATTCATTTTAGCAGACTCCATTGTTTATATAAAGTAATGATACAACCTTGAATAGCTCTAATATTTTATAAGCTTCCTAAATCAATCAAATTCCAATTGAGGGATAAATAAAATATTCTAGAGTGTTTGAAAAAAAAGTAATGTGGAAAAATACTATAAAAATATTTTCTTTCATTTGATTATAATTTTAATTATATTTGGACGATTAAATAACAATAATATGTTTATTTATAAAATGGTTTTTGGGAAGTTTGTTAAGTTTCATGTATATTATTATTATTGAAACAGTAAGATTCGTATTCGAATCTTAAATTTCACCTTTTTCTATCGTCTCTCACTCCGCTCTATCCTACCCAAATTTAAACTTTTTGGTACCGAATTGTGTGCGTAGCAATATTAAAAATGTATAGATATATGTAGAATTTACCATAAACACGCACACATTTCGATATCAAATTTAAGGCAATAAATAAAGATAAATAATATAATTTAGATTTCTTCTTTTAGTTATATAAAAATATATAATTTTAACTATTTATTTTGAATTGTAAAATCCGTTATTTATTGCTTTGTTTAAATTTCATTTAGTAATAATTTTAGAAATAGATTGTAATATTTAATTAAAAGTAAGATTAATCATATGTTCCCTTTTGTATTTGAAATTTTAAAAGCAACGGTAGGTGAGAGATAATAGATTACTTAAAGAAAAATTCCCCAAAATGTAATTATAAAATATAAATGTAAATGTAAACAATAGAAAGGCAGCTTTCTCTATAATTAAACTTAACAAAATGCATTGATCATCCTCAGGGCAGATTAAGTGGAATCCAAAAATAAACTATAACAAAAATGTAAAAGATAAGATCTAAGAAAGGAGGCCATTTTAGACTTGCTAGAAACTTTCAGTTTAACTTTAGCTTTGCTCTCGATCAGGAGAGTCTCCAAAGAGATATATTGTTTTATGTGCCACAGTATGTGTGAGTAGTAAGTACCAAAGACTATTCTCCCTGGAGATGGTCTATAGTATTCCGTGAACCCTCACTTATGCCCTCCAGAATACCAACCAAGATCTGCTGCCTGGACAATTAGAAAGCTGCTGCTGCAGTTAAATTAAATGAACCACCTAAATACAGGAAAGAACTGCCAATGCTAGAATCATGAACAATTTGCTACTGACCACTGAATTGGGAAACTTCTCATAAAACATGTACCTGTATCCAAATTCTCTAGAGTACTCTACTAATATCCCACTATAGCTTATTCATTCTTTATATAACTTATAAACTATAAACTGTAAAAAATCTCATTTGTAATACTATAAATTTAATAATTAATATGCAAATTTTTTTAATAATCTAGCCTGCCTAACTCTATCCTTCTTGGGTGTGTATTTCTAAAATCTACATTTTATTATATAATTATCACATGCTCATAATTTTCTAAGTATAAATCTATGATCGTGGATGCATGTCAAATTTTTATTAATATTTACTTTCGTAAATAACTTAACATTTTCATACAAACCAACATGCATTCAATGCTTCCTTTATTGTAATGCAAGGGTCTACTGCTTAGCAAATGGCTGACGTATTAGTTGTAATAATCACCCAGTTTATATATTGTTGTATATTTTATTAAATTTTGATTAATAATTCCATAAAATTGCATTTCTTTGAGAGTCAAGTTATAAAATATATTTAAATCTTAACAGAGTCGTCTGTACATTATACATGTGTTACGTTTTAGAGACGCGATGACACATTACAAGCCTTGAATATTCCGGATTCTATAGGTTTGAAATTAACCCCAGTCGTTTTGCACAAGCGGATATAATAAATGCTCCCATAGGGCTTGACAAAAGTCATGCAGCCAGCAGGCAATCGTGGCATGAACCACTTGTCCCTGGTTATGCTTATGTGACACCTTACCTCTTTGGGCCTATGGCAAACATCAGCCTGTCATTCTTATAAACTCATTCATTGCTTTGCAGTTTCAATATATTGCCATTCCATATTGCCTGTCTAAATGTACCACGTGTTTCTTTTATTAACTTTATTATTCTATGTATAACTCCATCCCTGCATTAGTGACATAATTCACTCTCAAATAAATGCTTGCCCTTAGTTATTAGTAAATATCTTTAATTAAATAAATATATGTCCACCGCTACTATTATAAATCTACTTTAGATTCTTGCATCGCAAAGGTATAAATCCCTAAAGGCATGCCTTTAGAAATACTTGCTCAATAATTTTAGGTAGCTAGATTACATCATCAAATAAATGTATTTCTCTTTGTTATCATAACAGTTTTGGAAAATCCACTACTGAGATCTTAAATATAAAGTATTATTGGTAAAATGATTTCGTATAAATGTTTCTAAATAAATAAATGTATTTCTTGAATATATAACAGTAACGGAAAATTCCGTTACTCAATTTAAATATTACCAAATATTATTAGTAAATAATTTATTATTAAAATGTTTCAACAATTAATGTCAAACTATACATCTGCCGTTACTTCTTTATTTATTTATTCGATACCCATTCAATATGTTTCCTCGATGCTTTAAATATAAATGTTTAAGATTAATGTTCTGATTGGCTAACTTGAAAATAAAATCATGAATCTCTTGCATATCCCTGACCACTGTGCTTAAAGAAATATTTATTAATGTCACATCAGATGCGTTGTTTTATAGATTGTATTGTGGAACCGATAAACTATGTTCTAACTTAGTACTATGGATGGCTTCGCTACCTAGATGGTGCTGCAGTTCTCTGTTGTGGTCGAATTCTACACTATGTTAACGAATCACACGTTTTCTGACCGTTACAATATACACAAATTATAAAAAAAAAAGATGTTAAAGTTAAAATTAAAGACGGTTATAAAATGTAATTAAAACTAAATTCAATGGAACAACATGTAATTAAAGGTAATTAAAGGATTAAGTTGGAAAAAGAAAAAAAAATTCATTTAAGTCATTAGAGAAAATAAAAATAAGAAATAAAACAAACCAAGGCTTTTGAGAAGAGTTGTCCTGGAATGGAATAAGCTATAAAAAGAGAAAGAAGGTTGGAAAACAGTAATGTCTATAGAAAGATAAATGCTTTATCACCAGAATATTGTAGGTAGATTTCAATTCTAGCTTCTGAAGCATTTTTTATATATCATTTAAAAAGATTGTTGTTATATCACTTTTCAGTACTGTCACAAAAACAGAACGTTGAAATTCTGTAAAGTAAAAACAATAAACATCATTTGCTAAGCTCACTACCAATCAGAATCTAAATTATATAGCCTTATCAACTTAAAAAAACACCTAAAAGTAATTGAGAGATAGATATAAGAAATATAGCTTTTGTCCATAAGATAATTGTTTGTCATCACATAAACTTGTGTGGTCTGCACATTTTAGCAGCAGACTACTCAAAATGAAGAAAAATCAAATCAGGCTCAAACAACATATCACACCTCAGACACAAACTCATTTATCAATAATAAACTAAATTGTGTAAGGAAATTATGGTAACACTCTATATTTATATGCATGTAAGTAAGAGCTCTCCATAAAATATAAATTTCATACATACATATATCATCATCATCATCATCAACCATTATCACTCCACTTCAGGATGAAGGTCTCTCCAAGTTCAATCCATCTTTTCCTATCTTTAGCTTCTCTTCTCCACATCACCCCTGCACACTTTCTTATTTCATCCATCCATCTCACATGTGGTCTCTTTCTGGGTCTTTTACAATCTCTTGGAATCCAGTTTAAAATTTCAATTGTCCATCTGTTATCATCTCTTCTAACAATATGTCCAGCCGAACTCCACTTCAGACTTTTAATTTTTTCAATGAGGTCAGTAACACCTGTTTGTTCTCTTACCCATACATTGCGTTTTTGATCCTTTCTTGTTACTCCCAACATGCATCTCTCTGTACTTCTTTGAGTGGTCTAAAGTCTCTGTATTGCTCTTCTATTAAGTGTCTAAGTCTCAGATCCATAAGTAAGAACTGGCAAAACACATTTATTAAAAACCTTCCTTTTCAAACACATAGGCATATTTCCTTTTAGTATCAAGTTATTTCTACCAAAAGCACTCCAACCAAGTTTAATTCTATGACTAATTTCATCCATTATATTTCCATCTGTATTAATAATCTGACCAAGGTATTTGTAACTGTTAACTTCTTCTAACTCATCATAATCAATCTTTATTTTCATATTTTGAGAAAATCTATTAAACATTACTTTAGTCTTTTTAACATTTATCTTTAGTTCTACTTTCCTACTTTCATCTGATAACTCCTGCAACATTTCCTGAAGCTCTAAAGCATTATTTGCAAAAACAACCACATCATCTGCAAAATCTAAATGACTTAAATAATCTCCATTTACTTTTACTCCTCTAGCTTCCCATTTTAATCCACAAAATACTTCTTGCAGCACTGCTGTAAAAAGTTTTGGAGATATGGAGTCACCCTGTCTTACACCCTTTTCAATGTTGATTTTCCTACTATCGTTATGTAATCTAATTGTTGCTGTTGCATTTTTATAAATATTCTTTAAAATATGACAATATCCTGGATCTACACCTTGATGATCCAATGCTTTAAACACTGAAGAAATGTTTATAGAATCAAATGCCTTTTCATAGTCTACAAATCCTAAGCATAATGGCAACTCATATTTATTTGTCCTTTCTATAATTTCTCTCAATACATGGATATGATCTACTGTACTAAAACCACTTTTAAATCCAGCTTGTTCTCTTGGTTGGTGGAAATCCAATGTTTTCTGTAGACGAGTTGTAATTATCTTAGTAAAAATTTTGTATAAAACTGATAAAAGACTGATAGGTCAGTAATTTCTAATATCTTCTTTATCACCATTTTTAAATATTAATATTAATACTGCATTCTTCCAATCATCTGGTACATCTTTATCGTTTAGGCATTTGGTATATAACTTTGCTAAATTTTTTTCTATTTCTTCACCTGCTTCTTTTAATATATCAATTACAATTCCATCATTACCTGGAGCCTTCCTTTTCTTCATAAATTTAATTGCATATCTCACTTCCTCATTCAAAATTCTGGGCAATTCGGAAGATATAATATGTATAGGAGGCACTTGTTCTTTATTACTATATAATTCTTGATAAAAGTCTTCTACACATTTTATGATGTCCTCTCTCTTTTTAGTAATAATGCCATCTTTTTTTCTTATTGCAGATATAAATTTCCTACCAATACCAAAATGTTGTTTTACACTCTTTAGACTTTTATTCTCTTCTACAGCTTTCCTTGCTAGTTCACAGTTATACTTTCTTATATCATTTTCAACTCTTTTCCGCACCATTTTACAAAATTCAAGATATTCAATCTTTTTTAATGCATCATTGTTGTATATCCTCATATTCCTTCTTTTCTTCATAAATTCTCTAGTCTCAGTAGAAATTTTATTGGTAAATTGCTGCTTTTTTATACCAGCTATCTTTGTTGCAGTTTTTAAAAGTGTATCGTTTATTTTCCTATTAATGTCATTCAAATCTGAATCATGTTCAAAATCTACTAATACTTTTTTTTTTCTGCTTATTATTATTATTTTTTTTAACTTTATTAGTAACAAAATATTTAAAAGAATATTTACATTAAGAGCTTTTTACATTTTTTTTTTTCATAATTTTTAATATCTTAGGAAACCGATTTGTAAGTTCTAATTTAAATTCATTAGAATGTTTCTGAAAATTAGGAATATCAACTGTAAATATTGTTTTTCTTAATAATTTTTGTCACTCTAGTTTTGCATTAACATGTATCTTGCATCTTACTAATCGGTGATCACTTCCTGGGTTAAATTTATTAAGAACATTACAATCTTGAAATATGTATTTTCTGCTAGTCAAAATATAATCCAATTCTACTGTACCTTCATTTGGATGCTTCCATGTCCATTTCCTTTTAACATTTTTCTCAAAAAAAGAATTCATAATATAAAGTTTTTCTTTTTCTGCAAACTCCACAAGTCTATATGTCCTCTCTCATTTCTATTACCATAACCAAAATTACCTACAGCATTTTCATTTGTTTACCAATTCTAGCATTAAAGTCTCCCATAACAATTTTAAAGTGCTGTTTACTCTGATCAAAAGTCTTTTGTACATCCATATAAAAATCTTCTATAACTTCATCACTATGAGACCTTGTTGGGGCATAAACCTGAATTATCTGCATTTGGTTTCTGCTATTAAGTTGTAAAACTAGTCTTGCCACTCTGTCTGATACACCATCAATCTCCACAATGTTATTCTTCCATTTTTTATTTATAATGAATCCTACTCCACTTGTATTTTCAATATTTGTGCCTTTATAGTAGAGTATATGTCCACTTTTTAAATAAATTGTTTCTTCACCTTTTTTTCTAACTTCACAAAGTCCAATAATCCATTTAATATAAGACAGTTCTTCTAACTCTTGCAATCTTCCTTCACTTGAAAGTGATCTGCAGTTGTAAGTACCTAAATAAAAAGTTGTCATCAAATGGCAGCCTAAATCCACATTCAGGGGATTCTTAGCACCCTCTGCCTTTGGCCACCAACCGCTGCCTTGGTTGGTGACTTTACAGCCTCCTGGGAATAAGGGCCATGATTTATTTTTGTCTGTCATGATTGTATATATTGAAAAAATATTTTTAAACTTGGAGGTAAAATGCCAATAAACTCACTATGCTGGATAATGTGTGTTGGTGAGCAGCCCATTTATGTTTGTATACTATATGAATAATCACATAGTAATAACAGCTGCAATGACAAGAACGTATGAAGTGGACATTAGGAATTTGCCCTGCTCAATTCCTTTAAGGCCTCCAAGAGGAATCAAAGGGTCTCCTTTCAGTTAATAGCAAACTCCTTTCTGCAGCCACATACATATATATTTGAATATAAATATTGTGTAATTTTATTTTTATTATTGATGGATTTTTATTATTATTGCATAAAATGATGTGTTTCTTTAAATGTGATATAGACATTTAAAATTCATCTTTAATATTCTTTTTTTAATTATTTTTATTGATTTATTATTTTAGTCATCAAGTAATAGTATCTATAGATGTCAAGCTTATCTAAAATAAATGTTTTTATATAAATTATTTAGTTGTCCATGGGTTATTCTTTTTAACAGTCTGATCTCCTATATGTCCATAATAATCCTTCATTGAACCTGAGCATTCACACTCTGAGATAAGTAAAGTGAGATTCGTGATAATAATACCAGAAGGTAAGTGGCACCCTGAATTAGGGTTCTGCAACAAGATATATATAATCTCTATCATTTATGAAATGGAAGAAGTCATTTATCATCTTGGAGTAATAATTGTTAAACCCAGCATTTGCAAATACTGCAATCTTAAAGATCCACATGCATTTATTTATTATGTTTTCCTCATATTAAAAATTTATTAATTTAGCAAATTTTATAATGGTGGTATCAGCTATTTTTTTTTATCTTTTTGGAGTGCCCTCACTAAACCAACAATATCAAATACTTTATTAACTATGTTTTCTCCATATTAAATAAATTGAAAACATGTACGTTTTTCTTCCAAAAACTTGATATAAAATGTTTTGTAATCATCAAAGCTAGCAACTCTATACAATTTAAGAGCATTTGTATAATATTTTTCTTAAGTAATAAAATGAGTTATGGGTTTAGTAATGAAGGAAAAAAATGATGTTTTAAAGTGAGCTATAAAACAAATCATGTATTAAAAAAATAATGAAAAGAAAACAGCAAATTCATAGCACTGTTATTTGTGTTTCTGAAATAACTAAAGTTGTAATCATGAAAAAACACTGAATTTATGATTAGAAAATATAAACTGATAAAAATTTCTGTTGATATCCTTATATTGCATCAGAAAGATTAAAGTCTGTTTGAAAAGTTTAACAAAGAATATGAAATAAGTAACTTTTAGCCATTCCCTACAAGTGAGGGATAGCAATGTAAATTTCAATATTAATAGAAAATTAAAAACATCAAAACAGCTTGAGAAACTATGTTTTTGATATCAAGACTGTTTATACATTTCCATAGAATTAAAAAAAATTTTAATGGAGAAGAATAATTATTTAGAACAGACCTTTAATTGTGATAAAATTAGATTGTTTGATATATTAATGATTTCAAATGATTAATTGTCTCATATGTAATTGTCAATTTTAGTAAAAGAAAAAAAAGAGTAAAAGGAACAGTAGAATTTTTTTTTGGGGGGGGGGGGGGGAATGTAAATGAATAAATGTGCATAGTAAATATGTATGTAAATGTGATAATCTCTAGTTTAATGAATAATTAGTAAAAGTTATCAATATATTTCTATAAAGTGGTTAGTATCAAAGTTGTGAGTGTAGAATATTTAGACCTTGTCAATTAAACTATACTAATTTGCTATCTATATATATATATAATGAACAAATGATGAAAATATGTATAAGAGATTGTGATTTAAGTCAACCAATGATTGCTGGTTCAGCATGAAATGCACATCTTGAGGATCACGTCTTTTTCACATGTCTAGTCATTTGTTTTAAAAAAATGTGATGAAATAGATATTTAAAATATATACATGAAGTATATCTAAAAAAATAGTGTATATGTATAAAAATTAAAAAATGTGCTATATATGTCATATTCACTTGAAAAAAGAAGAAGAAATGAACTGTCTTTCAAAAAAAATGAATCAAGTTTCATTTCCGTGCTAATGAATGGTTGAAGGCGCACTGAGATATATGTAACTGTTGAAAACATACATATAAATATGATCTCTCAATTTATTATTCATATCTATATTATAAATATGTCAAAATTTTTTTAATACTATAATCTGAATTTGTCTATGCATTTTGTCTATGTACAAGGCATCTATGTTGTATATACATTTTGAAGAGTATTATATGCCTACAGAACAATACACTAAACAATATGAATTATATTGTAAACAAATGTTATAAACAAAATGAGCTATTATCTGTTATACATGCTATCTAGTTGAGTGAGGAGAGTAAAATGTAGTGGAAGTGGAGATACTTCATATTTTATTTCTAATTGTGAAACTATATCTTAGATGGAATAAATTTATAGTCAGCTCTAGCTATAGGATCTAAAGATTATGCTTTAATTGTTCTTATATAAATAAATATTTTGCCTGTATTCTATGTTTATATATTTATAAAAGTAATAAATCTTAGTGAAAATCTTGAACTTCTGATTAGATGAAAACTATTGAAAACAATATAAATAAAGGAACTTCTCACTTATGGAATATTTTAATTATTTATTACACTATTTAAAATTAGTTATTATTATTTATTAATTTATGTTGTAAATTTAAAAAGAGAAATTTGGTAATACTACTCATTTATAATTCATCAATTCTATTTATCTATAATCCAACAAACATTATAAGCCCTAAAAATAACAAATATATTTATTAATTTCCTTTTTATATTTAGATCTAGTTGTTTTATTAAATTTTTTTCTGCTAAACAATATTCAGCTAAAGAAGCTTTATTATTCCAGGCTTGGAAGTTACTATACCGTATTACTACTATAAATTTTGTTATGTGGTATGGGTGTTACTACTGATAAACTATATTATTCTAATTGATATTTAAATATTATAAATAATATATTTAAAATATTTTTATACATTTTTTATATACAATTTGATATCAAAAAATATATCATAGAATTTTATGCATTTACTAGTTTTTCATATTTTTACTTATTAGATAAAAATAGTACAAAGATATTAAAATAATAATTGAATTGATTAAAATGGCTTTTAAAAAGATTATATAATTATTTAATGACTCAATAATGTTAGATTTAAAAATATTACTATTTAAATGTTTGATGTGAAGAGATTTATTCCTTCAGTTTATTTAACTTTGGCTGGAGTTTGTAGTGCACTATTATATTATAGAGGTGGATACATATTCTTGGCTTGCAACTGAATCTGCATATTAAGCTACTATCTAAGAAATTAGTAAAAATATTATTCTAGAGTAGGGATCTGCAAACGTTTGAGACAGAAGAGCCAAATCTGACACTCGCAACAATTTAAAAATTATTTGAGAGCCATGAATATATTTTTACAAATAAGGAAATTTAAAGTAATACTATAACAAGTTACAATATCATTTACATCTTTATTAAATGTAGATTAAATCACATGGAAAATTACTAGCATTGGTTTTAATCAGTATGAACAATGAGCTTGCATTTCCTTAGAAAATTTCTGTATGTCCAGTTGGTAACTAGTGGTTTTAATTTGAGGCATGATTCCAAGTTGGCATCAGTAATTTGGTTCCTCAATTTACATTTAATAAAATTCATGTTAGAAAATGATTGTTCACATAAGTATGTAGATCCAAAGATACTGAGAATACCAAATGCAAATTTTTTCAACTCATGATATGAATCTGGAAGACTATTCCAAGTGGTAAAAATCATAGAGTCTGCCTTCTGTAGATTTTTTATAGCACTCTGCTGGTTCTGTGAAAGCAGACTACATTTTTCTTTTTCCAGTTCTTCCATTTTAATACCAAGGTGAACAAATTTGAAACTCCATAAATCTTTGCTTGTCACGTCCACCAATTGTACTTCAAAATTACCTGCATCAATATCAAATGGTGAAAATTTTAATTCTCTCACATTGGCATTAAGAAGATTTGTAATAAAAGCTAGAGTTGCTTTATTATTTCTAAATTCCTGAAACCTTTGAAGAAAATATTCTCTCATCTTTAAAATTGTTGTCTTAAAATAATCTTTGTTAATGAGGGCATTGTTTTCTTGACAATATTGAGACAAGTTTAGAAAATAAACTAAAGTTTCCCTCTCTAAATCTTCAGCAAATAGAATCAATTTCTTTTCAAATAAAATAATTTTTTCTACCATTGGAAAAGCAGTATTTCCCTTACCTTGTAATTTACGATTGAGCTTATTCAGTTGTATGTAACATCGACCATGAAATACAATTTTTGCAACCATTGATCTTTTGTTAATTTTAAAAATTGAATACCCTTATTGTCGAGAAATAGTTTGATTTAATTTATGCAAAATGCAAAATGTTTAACACGTTGCTTCTGAAAAGCCATCGAACCCTGTTATATTGGAGAAGATCTGAATATTCATTCACCACTTCACATAGCAACTCTTTTAATTGTCAATGGTTAAGTCCTCTTGCTGCAATAAAATTAATAATCTTAATTACCAAGTCCATGATTTTACTGATTTCTTCTGGAAATGTTTGTGCACAAAGTGCTTCCTGGTGAAATATACAATGGAAAGTAATCACTTCATGAATAATGTTTTCTTTTAAAATTGAAACAAATCTCTTTTTCGATCCCATCATACTTTTTGCGCTATCAGTTTCAATTGACACAATCTTATCAAGTATGATATGTTTTTTCCCATGCATTTAATGATAACATTTGCTATGTCCCTCTTCTCACATTTGGCTTTTGAGTGGCAATAATCCTAAAAGTTATTCTCTTGGACCCTCAGGTGATATATACTGCATGTAAAGGGAAATCTGGGTTGTGCTCTTGATGTTGCAGGACTCATCCACTGCAATTGATAAAACTGAAGATAATTTAATGTCATTGATTTGCTGATTGAACACATTTAAGGCCATTTTAATTATCCTATCTGCTACTGTTCTGGCAGATAATAGCATGTTTTTAATTTTATTTAAAATCTCTGTTTATTTTTGAAATCATGAAAAAGTTTTTCAGATGCTTTAACAAAACAACATTTTACATACTCACCATCTGTGAATGGTTTTCCTCTCTTAGCAATTGCCTGAGTACTATGAAGCTTGAAATAGTAACTTTATTGGCAGACCATCTCCAATAATCAAATACAGAACTTGATTTTTCAATATTTTTCTGAAGTTCTCCGATTGATCTTTTTCTCATGTCACTGACGGGATATTTTATGGAAAATGAGGAATGTTTTATTATGAAGTGTCTCTCCAAATTACACTTCTTGTTTTGTGCCAGTGTTTCTTGGCAAATAAGACAGATTGGAAGACCTTCCAAGTTCACAATAAACATGAAAGATTCAGTCCATTTGGTTTTAAAATCACAATGCTCATCTAATTTTTTCTCAGTCTTTTTTTGTAGTCATGTTGAAAAACACTTTAAATATTGTATTTTATTTAATATGTTATATTCACATTTGGACAACTACACAAAAATGATATGTTCCTCTTCTAGATAATGTGAATTCACATTGTGCCATTGCTAACATTGTCTTGTCCATATAATTTCTGTAAAAAATATTTTATTGTAAATAAATTTATACTTATTTGAAAAATAAGGAAACGACACAAAGAAAACTGATGTTTTTCACTTTAGATGAATGATATAATTTTATAAACATTATTACATAAATAAGTATATCATATTTATATTTCATCTTTTGAAACATGTGAAAATGATATTAAAAAATTCAATATATACTTGGGTCTCATTTTATGTGGTAGATAGGTTCCTCAGAAAATGCGCACAAAAGAAATCGCACAAAAATAGACTTAACTTACTTTGAAAAATGGGGATACGTACTGTAATTTTCCAAAAATCACATAAAAAGCAAAGCAACAATGTAAAATTACTTTAAAATTCGCACAAAAAAAAAGTAAGAAAATGAAATGTGACTAATAAAAAATTTCAAATTTGGAAAAAATTGATACAAGACAAACTTTTTTTACTTTTTTATTAACTACAGTATTTAATTTTATTCAAAACAATATATTTTTATATGTAATTTCTTTTTTTTCACACATGTATGGTATTTTAATCATTATCTCTATTCGAGATATCAGATTCGTTATGATGTGATGTGATGTGAGGTACTGTAGCTTCTCCTTAAATGAAGTCAAGAGGAAATACAACTAAAACGTTTGCCAATCGCTGTTGATCCTTCTCATTTCACTAAGCGATCTAAAATTGAAAATTTTGTTTACAAAGAAATTCATTTTCTTGGGTGTTTTTTTCTCTCCATTAGAATAAACTAAAAGTTTAAAATAAAAATAAGAACTTAGACTTACGATAATAAAAAAACAATGACTCATTACTGTTGGGCAAAATTTAATTAGAACTAACAATTAAAAATTAAATTCTTATTTTTATCTTTAATTTTTTAATTTTCAATTCCGTTTAAAAATCAACGTTACATAATTTTTAAATTGTTAATTACAATTAAAAATCAGATTCTAATTGTCAAATTTAATTGTGCCCACTGCTGTTACTCACCTTTTAAAAATAAACTTGTGGACACTAAATGATTAATTGATTACATACTCATTTTATAAAAAGCAAAAATAGAACGTGATTAAAAAATAAAAAAACAACATACATAGTATTTTTCATCTATAATGTTTGAACAGATTTACATTATAATCTTGTAAAATTTAATGTGTGTATATAAAATGGGGAAATTCTGATTTTAAGTGAATTATGAACTTCTTTATTGCATAAAATCTATTACAGTACTATTATAAAGTGCTGAAAATATTGAAATTATTAGATGGAAGTTGAACTCTGATAATGCGTTATTACTTTAAATATGATGTGAGTGCGTGAAATTTATAATATTTAAAGTAATAGCACATTATCAGCACTCATCTTCTGATCTAATAATTTTTATCACATAAAAAAAAACCCACATACAAAGATATTAAAAAGAAACATGAATCGCATAACTTCAAAATCGCATTAAATAAATCCGCATAAAACCAGACCCGGGTGTACATTGTAATAGTTTAGAAGTGTGTATGGAAATAAAAAATATCGATTACATTTCATTCTCATTTTATTAATAAATCTGGTTACCCATTAGTACATCACATCAAATATAATAAAATCAAGAATCAGTAGAAGTTGATAAACTGTGGAGCTTATGTAGATAAAGAATAAAAATAACATAATACATTGGTATTAAAAATGTAACTAACCAAAGAGTTGACTTGAATGGTCTTATCTCATCAACCATCATATTATGTGATGAAAGTAACCATACAAAAAAATGCAATAACAGAAATAAGCTAGAGTGACTATACTTTTATAATGTTATTCTACTATCAAGTAATTTTATGAGCAATTAAATAGCATAGGTTGGTGAAAGGATAATAATCATAATAATTTAAGACTTTATATTTATTATATGACTTTAACTATATCTTAATACTTCTAAATAAAAAAAATACTACTCTATAAATAAACATTTTGGGAGATAAATCTCTTTAACTTTCAGTAACAAAATAATTCATGGTTTGAATTTATTGATAATGCAATACATATAATCTTGAGTTATGAGACCATAATAATCACATAATTAGCTTATCCTACTGCATATACAATTTTATCTTAAGAATATTGTTTTCCATAATGCTAGATTTTTTAAAGATGGCAATTAATTATTATTCTCAGAGTACAGAATTATCATCTGACCATCTCTCACATGCTCAGACACTCAACTACTAATATTGTACATGTCAGATAAAGTACTAAATTAAGAGTAAAGAATTTTAAAACTTTAAACTTAATGAATTAGATAATTTAATGAAATATTAAATAGAAATTGAACCTGGCACAAATAAGCAATTCCCAAATTAAATAATTACTAAAGCTGGTGGCACATGTTAACAATCATATTAGAAGTTCCAATATTAATTTTAAATTACCCTCTTCTTTATAAACATTTTTATTAGCTTCATATTTTTTAATTTTTTTTTTATATGTCATAGCATCGGCCTGGACATGAACCCACAACCGTCTGCAACCAACTACTTGTTTGCAAAGCAGTTGCGATGACCTCTCAGCTAACAACGCTTGACAGCTCCATATTTTTTATTTAACATATTTCAACAAAAATACATGTGGAAAATTCTTATATTATGCTAAAGAATTGCCTATTCTAAGTAAGATTTTTAAGTAAAAGTAAATAAATGATGCAATGAATTAGCAATAAGAGTCGCCAAATTTTCCTCAAACTAAACTGCAAGTTTATGATCCTATTAAATACAAATAAGTATTAATAAGAAAAACAAACATTTCAATAATTAATAAAACATTAATTATCAAATAATTAAATATACCATTAAAATAAAAAAATATAAAAAATAACCAAAGTTAATAAAAAAATTCTGAAACTAGATTAGTAAAAAAAAATAAAAATTCTAGGATTTTAGTTTATGTGGGCATATGAGAAACTGTCAAACTGAGTGTTCAATTCTTGATTATTTTTTACTTTCTTGTAAATCATCTTATTTTTTGGCAGTTTTCTTCTTATTGTGGATATCAGTTTATTATTCAATAGTTAGAGTTCTATCTATAGAATAGTCATCACTTCCTGCAGAAATTTTTCAGGCAAGTGCTTCTATTCTGGTCAGGCATGACATAAAAGAAAAGGATATAGTTTGAAAAGAATACATCTTAACAGTGTTAATCCCAATGATGCTTTAAAGTATTAAGCTGCATATTCTGGTATCTATTGCTATGTAATCCATATTTTCCATATTTCTAGTAGTAAGCTCACTTCAGCTTTTATGTGTATTACGAGGATGTCCTTCATTCATGATGAATACTACCTGACATGTTGGCTAGAATTTTTCTTGCCATTATATTTATTCATGAACATGACATATATAGATTTAGTAAGTCATTCTTTTATGCTAGAATACCAATTATATCTAATATTTGAATCCAGCTCTTATATCCTCTTTCATTTCATGTTACACTTGAGATCAAATATAAATATCTTTGTTTTCTAATCCTATATTTTTGATTTACAATTTCATTAATACATTAATTAAATTCTATTATCTATTTCAGTCTCATTTCCTGAGGATTGTTTATTGATTACAAACTTTGAAATAAATCAATTTTGATTTAGTTAACTTTGAAATTATTTAGGCTTATGTTTTCAAAATAAAACCATTTTAAAATATTACAAATGTTCACTTTTTCCAAATAAATATAAAGACAATTATTACAAATTTCTAGTAAATCATTCCTCATAATGAAGATTTTACAAATATTGTAGCAGGTTTTAAATTTAAAATAATTTTGAACCTTTTTAAAATTTATACTTTTACAAATAAATCAGTATAAATGATACATAACCCTAAATATTATTATATTACTTATTTTGATAAATTATTTAACTTTTTGATAATAGCTTGTGAATTAATAGCGTGAACTATTTGGTTATTTTATCACTACTCCATTGTACTTTATTTAAATAGTAACCTTTATTTAATATTTTATAGCTTTTGTTTTTATAAAGAAATGCTCAATTACTACAAGAAAATCAAATATTTACTAAATTGAAGTATATGCAGTACTATCAGTATACCGACATTTATATATATTCACACACACTTAATAATGTTTATTTTATTTATATTTTTTTAAAACATATGAATAAAGACACCTGAAAAGACTTTTACCTTAAAAAATGATTAATAATAATTATGTGAAATGGATAATGTCAAATTGTAAGTGCCTAAGTTTGATATTTGTAAATCAAATTATATTTTTTTTTTTTTCTCTTTCCTTTCCGGTCCATTCCTCGCTTTGTCCTTCCCCTCCCCCTCTTTCTTTTTCTCCTCCTCTTCGGCCTCGGGTCTTTTCACCTTGGACGTTTAAATTTCAATTGTCCTTTTCCTCTTGCTGTCGCCACCCCTTCCTTATTTTTCAGGGTCGCCCGTTGTTCCTTCCCTCTTGTTGCCTTCTGTTCTCCCAACTACCCTCCTACTCTTGAGTGGTCGGTCTCTTTGTCTTCTATAAGGTCAGCCGTCCTAAGGCGAAACTTTGTTAAACCTTTCTTTTCAACCGCTTTCTTTAATATCAGTTTTCTACCAAAGCCTCCACCAAGTTTAATTCTATGTTAATTTCTATGTTTCCATCTGTATTTATCTGCCAGGTTTTGTACCTTCTCTTCTAATTCTCTAATCTCTTTATTTTCTATTTTGGCAAACGTTAAACTTCTTTACTTTTCTTTCTTTAGTCCTCTTTCCTCTTCTCTGTACCCGTTCTGCGCGAGCTTTTGCAAACCCCCTGGAACAAATGCTAAATATCCTTTCTTTCCCTTTAGTTTCCCTTTTTCCCAAATCTCTGCGCGGAAAGTTTTGGGTGGTCCTGTCTTCCCTTTCTCGTTGTCCCAGTTCTGTAATCTATTGTTGGTTGCTTTTATAAATATCTTTAAATATGCATTCCGGTCTTCCTTGTGTCTATGTTATCCTGAAGATGTTTTGATCATGTTTTACTCAACAATATGCAACCTTTCTTGTCTTTCTTCTTCTCTCAATACTTGATATGTCTCTGTACTAAAACCCTTTTAAATCGTGTTCTCTTGGTTGGTGAAACAGTTCTCGTAGGGTTGTATTTCTTGGTAAAATTTTATAAAACGATAAGCTGTGGTCTGTAATTTCTATATCTCTTTATCCCTTTTTTAAATATTAATATTTTCTGCTTCTTCCAATCTCACTCTTTATCTTTAGACTTTGGTTTACTGCTATTTTTTTCTGTTTCTTCCCGTTCTTTTATATATCATTATATTCCTCTTCCTGGGCCTTTCTTTTCTACTATTGCTTTCTCTTCTTTTTAAATTCGGGCATCGAAGTGAATAGATATAGGAGGTCTTGTTCTTTTTCTATATAATTCTTGATAAATCTCTCCTTCTATGTCTCCCTCTTTTAGTATATTCCTCTTTTCCTTTGCTATAAATTTTCCAATCCAATTTGTTTTCTTCTTAGCTTTATTTTCTTCTACGCTTCTGCGTTCCTTTCTTTCTTATATCTTTTCCTCTTTCCCTTTCGAATTGGTTTCTTCTTTTATGCTCTTCTGTATCTTCTTTCTTCTTTCTTCTAGTCTCTTCTGGAATTTTTTGTCATTGTTTTTTCTTCTTTGTTGGTTTTTAAAGTGTTCGTATTTTCTATTAATTTCTTCAATCTGAATCTGTTCAATCTACTAATCTTGAAACCTTTGAGTTCTAATTTAATTCTTGATGTTTCTGAGATTAGGAATATCAACTGTTATAGTTTTCTAATAATTTTGTCTCTCTAGTTTTACATTAACATGTATCTTCCCCTTACTAATCGATGTCCTTCCTGTGTTAAATTTTTAAGAACATTACAATCTGAATTGTATTTCCTGTTGTCAAAATATAATCCAATTCTGCTGTCCTTCTTTGGATCTCCTGTCCTTTCCTTCTAACATTTTCTCAAAAGAATTCATATAGTTTTCCTTCTCTGCAACTCCATCTTGTCTCTCTCTTTCTTACCTCCAAATTCCTACACTTTCTCTTTCTTTGTTTCAAATTCTAGCATTAAAATCTCCCATCTTTTAAATGTTGTTTCTCTGATCAAAAAGCCTTTGTACATCCATATAAAATCTTCTCTCTTCATCACTGTGAGAACTTGTTGGGGCTAAACCTGAATTATCTGTTTGTATCGCTATTAAGTTGTATACTAATCTTGCCACTCTGTCTGATACCCATCTCTCCACAATATTGTTCTTCCTTTTTATTTATAATGAATCCTACTCCCTTGTATTTCCAATATTTGTGCCTTTATAATAGAGCATATGTCCACTTTTAAATCAATTGTCTCTTCCCTTTTCTTCTAACTTCACAAAAGTCAATAATATCCCATTTAATATAAGAGAGTTCTTCTTCTAATTCTTGCAATCTTCCTTCACTTGAAAGTGATCTGCAGTTGTAATATATATATATATATATATATATATATATATATATATATATATATATATATATATATATATGATATTTGTATCACGTATATATAAGCAGATAAAAAAAACAGTTTAAAAATTTTCTGATAAAAAAATATCAAAAAATGAAAATTAACTTTGCTTATATTAAATTTGCATTAAATATTTTTTTTTGTATAGTATCATAAATAGTATCCTCAATTAAGAGGAGCAAATCAATTTCCCTTAGACTACGAATTAATATTTCTCTATATATTAGCAAAGTCAAAAATGGAATGAACCACTTGTTCTTCAAGATTTTGATATTTATAAGCTTATCTTTGCTAACAAGCTTACAGAAATCAATAGCTTAAAGAATAGGTGATCCATGCTATTCTTGACCTTGCTAACACACAGAATCTATTTATTCATAGCTTGGAAAAAACTGGTTTGTTCCTCTTAATTACAAATGTGTTTTGCCAGTTCTTACTTATGGATCTGAGACTTGGACATTTAATAGAAGAGCAATACAGAGACTTCAGACCACTCAAAGAAGTATGGAGAGATGCATGCTGGGAGTAACAAGAAGAGATCGAAAACGCAGTGTATGGGTAAGAGAACAAACAGGTATTACTGACCTCATTGAACAAATTAAAAGACTGAAGTGGAGTTGGGCTGGACATATTGCTAGAAGAGATGATAATAGATGGACAATTGAAGTCTTAAACTGGGTTCCAAGAGATTGTAAAAGACCCAGAAAGAGACCACATGTGAGATGGATGGATGAGATGAGAAAGTGTGCAGGGGTGATGTGGAGAAGAGAAGCTAAAGATTGGAGAAGATGGATTAAACTTGCTTCATCCTGCAATGAATTGACAATAGTTGTTGATGATGATGAGGCTATGATAATTTATGTTTAAATAATATGTGTAATTATAATTCTAAAAAAAATCATATTTCAAATATTTATTTAAATGTATTTTTATAATAAAGTTTTACATTTTTAATTAAAAATAAAAAAAATGTAAAAGCAATTACTATATATTCTGACAAGGCAGATTATTAAATGAATTAATTATTTTGGAAAACCAAACCAACTAAGTACAAATATTTGAATACATATATATTTTGGTAGATTGAATATGTTTTCAAGGAAACTTATAAAAAACAGAACAGGTTAAATTGCACTAATTAATATTGCAAGTTGGAATTAGAATCAGAATTAAGAGAATGATAGCAGTGAACTAAGTGGACGTGTATTTTAAAAGTATTGGTGGAGCAAAACCGCACAAAGCTAAAAAAAACTGAGACTTAAAACAGCTACTTAATGCCTGGAGGATAGCTAACCATCTCTGGAAATTTGTATGAAAAATAGCAAATCAGTAGACACGTATCTCTTTTAGATTAATAAAAAATGAGTGGATATTCCCGAAGAAGTAAGTAATGTTTAGCACCCTTAAAGTATTGTTTGATTAATAATGTTAACAATTAAAAACAAATATACACCAACATGTCTGCCATTGACTCACGGGAAGCTATTAATATAGCCAACACATTCTCCTTGTTTGCACTACTTCCGAATTATCATAATCATCACTGTCAACATCACTATCATATTACTACTTAACCATATTCATATTATGTTTTGTTAAATAAATAACAACATTCTTTATATGAACATGAAAAGTCTCCTTCATGATAGTTAGTTTATCGATTTATCAAGTTAATGACCTCCTGCTTGAATTTGAGTGACTTTTTTTTTTTCGATTTCAAAACAAAAAGACCCATTTAACATTCTTACTAAGATATAAAAAAGCCTTACAATATGGTATTTGACCAATCTAATATTGTCTTTTATTTAACTGTTTTCTGAGATGTTTTTGCCTTGCAATGGACTATTTAAACATTGGTTTAGCTACTTTTATATATATATACACCGATCCCAGTAACTTTTGTATTTCTGTAATAATTAAGAGTATAAAAGAGAAGCAATTTCTAATGTCAAGCGTATAGTTAAAAAAATAAAGGATTGGCAGAAAAAAATAATAAGACTAATGAGAAAGAGCATTAACATCTCTTATTTTAAACTAAACAAAGGCACTTATAACCCTGATATGTTAGAAGGAAATAGACATTAAAGTGTTAATTTTACTTTTAATATTTAATTACAAATTGAAAGCTAATGATGCCAAATTGATGGAATTACTTTCTCTGTGCATATTTTTTTGTAATAAAATATTTTAATTTCAAATGTTTTGTGATATTGGCATTATTGCCCTCATTTGTATAAAACAGAGCAAGTAGATGGCGTCGACTGTGTTTAATGGTAATAATAGATAAGAAACATTGATTTCCAAAACATTAGCATATATATATTATTATTGCTATTTGCGGGATATTCCGTGTAATGAAACGTCAGCATTTAGCTTTTTCATTACACGGAATATCCCGGAAATAGTAATAATAATATGACATCTTTTATCCGTGAAAATATTAGAATTAATATATGTATATTTAAAATATTAATCTGATAATGTAATGCAGTTAAGAATTTATTTTTTTAAAAGTACACTGTTAAGATTGAATTATTTTTGTTAGCAAATGGAGCATATTCATTTTATTTACATTTGGTAATTATTGAATAAAAAAAAGGGCCTATTTAAAAAACTAACTTTTAACTTCTATTTTATCAGGCCTAAACATAAAAAAATATTAATCTATATCCCAAATGGAATATTTTTATTTTACAATAGAGAAATTAAAAAGCTTAAATATAAGACATAAAATACAGAATAACCTGCAAACTATGATCTATTCAGCAGACTATTAAAAAGAATAATGATTAAGAAATTCCATAAAACTTGCCAATTTATGGATAGTAAAAATTTTAACCTCCACCTTCGAAGATAAGCTGGCTAAATCAGATACTTGACTACCTTCTTGCTTACAAAGGCCACTCAACCCTAGTATTCAGACAGAAAATCTCTATTTGGGATGCTCATAACCTGCTATTTCCCACACAAAACTCTACCATTCCTTACCTCAGTGGTAACAATCAGGTGGTCACCAGGTTTTTCAGGCATCTCAAGCTGGAGCCAAGATTCCTGGACTTTCTAGTGAAAATCAACCTGAATTTACTTCAGATGAACTGGTTCCTGCACTACAGGAGATTCCTCAAGAATATAGATCCTACATGTCACAACTGCCATAGAACATGTGAAACCTTTGATCACATGATAAATGATTGCCCAGCATATGACAAAATCAGAACTTTCATTACTCACAACTGCCACATTTCCCTGAACAAAATCTTAAATATCAAGAGCTGCTTCCTGTCCAGGGATTATGTCACCACAAGATTCTCGACCTTTATCACTTATGCCATCTGGATGGCCAGATGTCACAACAAGTTTACCATTCCTCATCCCAAGCCTGAAGACACATTCATTTCCAAGCTGAAGGAATTTCACCATAAGGACAGAATCATCTCATCCAGATTCTTATTTGACAACATGTGGAGCCTGATTAAGCTGGATTAAACAACACCAGTGACCACATCAGAACAACTGGTTGCCTGAGTAACATGGATAACTATTATTTTTGATTTACAATTGTATCATTATTACATATGGTTTTTCAGTAAAGTTATTTATAAATAAAAATTTTAAGCTATTGTTCTTTATTTTATTTTTTAATTAAAAATAGACAGATAGGATTTATCAATCCATAACTATACAACAATTAAATCTGAGGATAAAGGAAAAGATCCGACTAATGATGGAATTATAATCAATATTTTAAAACAAGCAGATGAAGAAATATTTTTTTTTGTGGATCAAATTTGTATTCATAAATGTCTAAATGATAAAGATATACCATATAAATGGAAGAATGCAGTAGTGATATTAATATTTAAAAAAAGTCTTAAAAAGATATTAAAAATTATAGATCTATAAGACTTTTACAAGGTCTATTCCAAATTTTTACCAAGATAATTGCAATGGTCTATAGTAAACTTTAAACTGTATTCAACCAAAAGAACAAGTTGGATTTAAAAGCAAGGGTTAACACAGTAAATCACATTTATAGAGTTGCTATTATGCTTTGGATTTGTAGATTACGAAAAGGTAATTGATTCTAAAAGCATTGCTACATGATTAAAGAGTTGGATCATGAAAAAATAGAACTGGGATATTATCATGTTCTGAAGAATATTTATCAAAACGCAACAGCAATGATTAGATTACATAGTGATACTAAGAAGATTAACATTAAGAATGATAATTATAATGTGATAATTTCATATTTCCAACATTTTTTTACAATGATTTTACAATAAATATTTTGCTAATTCAAATGTGAAGCTAAATGATTAAACATATTGTATATGAAGATTATTTTAAGTCATTCACATGACGTAGTTGATTTTGCAAATAATGTTTCAGAGCTTTAGAAATGTTGCAAAAGTTACTAGATGAAAATAACTAAAAAAGTGCTATAAAGACTAAAGTTCAATAGATTTTCTAAAAAAAAAGAAAAGATTTATAATGATGAATTAGTAGCAATTAACAAATTCAATTACCTAGTTTAGATAATTAATACAGATAGAAATATAATGGATAAAATTAATCATAGAGTTAAACTTGATTGGAGTGCTTTTGGTGGAATTAACTTATTTAAGGAAATTTGCTTATGTGTTTGAATATAAAGATTTTTAAGAAATATGTTTCACCAGTTCTTACTTATGGATTTGAGACTTGGATACTTAACAGAACAGCAATATAAACACTTCAGATCATTTAATGAAGTAGGGAGAGATGTATGTTAGAAATAATAAAAAGGGATTCAAAATGAAATACATGAGTGAGAGAAAAACAGATATTACTAACATCATTCAAAGAAGTAAAATGATTAAAATTGTTTTGGACATATTACTAAAAAAGCAATAATAAACGAACAATTAAAATTTTAAACTGAAAAAATCAAGTAATTGTAAAAGGCCTAGAAAGAAACCACATATGAGATGGACAGAATAAGGAAGTTTGCAAGTGTGATATTGAAAAAAATGACTAAAGATCAGAAAACAATTAAATTTTGAAAGATCTTCATCCTGCAGTGGATTGATAATGATTGAAAATGATAATGGTGATGATAGTTCGAAAAAACCTCAATTATAGCCTGAAATAAAAACTAAAAACAATCTAAGCCGATCAGAAAACAATTAAATTTTGAAAGATCTTCATCCTGCAGTAGATTGATAATGATTGAAAATGATAATGGTGATGATAGTTCGAAAAAAACCCAATTATTGCCTGAAATAAAAACTAAAAACAATCTAAGCCTGCATGTAATCTGAAATAAATTCAAACATTTTTCCAATTAGATTTGAACATGAGGCTATATCTATCTATCTATCTATCTATCTATCTATCTATCTATCTATCTATCTATCTATCTATCTATCTATCTATCTATCTATCTATCTATCTATCTATCTATCTATCTATCTATCTATCTATCTATCTATCTATCTATCTATCTATCTATCTATCTATCTATCTATCTATCTATCTATCTATCTATCTATCTATCTATCTATCTATCTATCTATCTATCTATCTATCTATCTATCTATCTATCTATCTATCTATCTATCTATCTATCTATCTACCTACCTACCTACCTACCTACCTACCTACCTACCTACCTACCTACCTACCTACCTACCTACCTACCTACCTATCTATCTATCTATCTATCTATCTATCTATCTATCTATCTATCTATCTGTCTGTCTGTCTGTATGCCTGCCTGCCTGCCCGCCCACCCACCTCTATCTATCTATCTATCTATCTATCTATCTATCTATCTATCTATCTACCTACCTACCTACCTACCTACCTACCTACCTACCTACCTACCTACCTACCTACCTACCTACCTACCTACCTACCTACCTATCTATCTATCTATCTATCTATCTATCTATCTATCTATCTATCTATCTATCTATCTATCTATCTATCTATCTATCTATCTATCTATCTATCTATCTATCTATCTATCTATCTATCTATCTATCTATCTATCATTCATTTTAAAAGTCAAAAATATAATTCTATTTGTTGACAGCTTTACGATGGAAGTGTGATAGCACGATTTAATATTATCATATTGAAGACAAACGTAAAGTATAAATCTACAGGTTATTACTTAAATTATTATTGTAAAAATAACATAATTGGTGATGAGATCTTATCATCTCAGTATATTACAAAATGCAACTGTTGACAGTTTACTATTTTATTAACTAATAAAAAATATTATAATTGAGAGGATCAAAAAATTAGAGACTCCAAATCAAGTCTGAAAAACTTTTTTAGTTAACAATTCCATAATAACAATGTATATATAATATTAATTGTAACATTAATATTTATGCTTCATATATGAAGTAAATATTTAATTTTCAATTTCTTAATAATTAGCCTGTAAAATTTATTGAACTTAATATCAAAATCATGGCAAGTTTAATTTGTTATTCATTACACACATATATAAGAAGAAATTTACCACATATATATTCACCTTTTTGTTTTTATCTGCGCATCTCTCATCTCATCTTTATTACAACTATTCATCAACACAGAAAGTCAAGCATTCTCACTCATCATGCATGCATTTTGGAACAACTTTCTTTTTCAGGAAAGTTTAAACATAAACATGTGGAATAAATTAAATCTCTCTCACATGAACACATATATTTCATTATTTACACACACATTCACACACATATATATTAGATAATTGTAAAACCTCTGTTCTACTATACTTTCTGAAACACAGCAATAAAGTCAAATGAGAAATATATATATAAAATTTTTATCTAAGTATAGAAATTATTCTATGAATTTCTGTGTACTTATTTAGGTATATTGCAACTAAGATCTAATCAGGCAAACAACCAATTAAAAATTTGCATTGCAAACAGAAATCATATTGTCTAAAAATAATGTTTTCTGTAATATTATATATATATATAAGCAAATAATCCTCATTATTTACTTCAAGGTGTTAAAAATACATTCTTATAAAAAACTTAAAATGGACCCGTGATTAAAACAGTAGAGTCTTGTGGATTATGTTAAATTATTTTGCAGCCTAAAGGTAAACAAAACAATATTACATAAGCACCTGTAAATATGGACTGTTGTTCAGATCACAGATTACTAAGCTTCAAGGTAAAATGATAGCGGAATTAAATATGATTCTATCCAGCAACATTGCTAAGAAATTTGATTTTTATTCCATGGAAGCATGTATAACTTATACTATTCTTTAAGAACTAAAGATACAATAAACCATGATGCCCCACCCCCATTAATTGTAATGATTACATCATATTACAATTATATTGTATATTTTTACATTGAGCACCTTGGAACTTAAATGTCTATTAAGATTAGAAATATTGCCATATTGTTAACAATAGCTATATAATCTGCCAATTAATACAAAGTAGGTTTTCTATGGTCCATGTTGTATTTGAAACCCATGTTTGGGCTAACCATTATGGTACAAGATCAATAAGTTTTAGTAACTATTGCCGAATGATTTATCTAAGTAGTTTTCTATCCATAACCAAAGCTGAACATGATTCTGATATATTTAGATTTTTTATAATATACTGGAGTGTAGTAGAAAATATTTACTATTTAGTGAACTGACTTGTGAATTGAGTATTCTCATGCAATCAGATAAACACATCACACACTTATATTTTAAAATTATTTATGTTGTATTTTATATATTATTTATGTTGTATTTAAACCATCAAATCATCATCCTGGTAATCATATGAATGGTATTATGCATAGTCACAAATTTTCAGTATAATATAGTAATTCCTTCATATTCATAATTTCTGTCTTCACAGTTTAGTTATTAACAATTAAAAAAAAAAATTAAATAAGAGATAAAAAAAATAGAATAAAAAGGAATTTTAATTTTTTAGTTTGCAGTGCAGCACTGGAAAATGCAATCTCAAAATATCACAAGCAAATAGCAACAACAAACTTCTCCTTATAGAACTTTTTATTATCTATACTTTTGTGTATACCTTAAGTATATATTTTTGCATATTGTATACTAATTTTTATATTGCTACAAAATTTTTTTAAAAAATAATTAAAGCTGTAAAATCAATAATTTACTTATTTATTTTGACGTGCTGAGAATTTTAGTTGAAATTATTATTATCAGTATTTTCAACCACTATTGATCAATTGCAGAATAAAGGTCTCCCCAAGTTTAATAAAATTTCTCTCATTTATGATTTTAATTTTTCATGTCATTCCAAAAAATTATCTTATATCATCCAACATCTCACATAGGATTTTCTTATAAGTCTTTTATATATCTTGAGATCCTGTTCAGGCTTCAATTGTCAATTTATAAACATATCTCTTCTATTAATAAAGCCTATCTGTTATTTATTTCAGAAACTTACTTTTTTCATTAATGTCAGTGACAGTTATGTGTTTTCTCATTTATGTATTTAGTTTTCAATATTTCTTTATTACTCCTAACAGCTAGATTCTTTCACAATTCATTATGTACTGAAAGTCTTTGTAGTGACCTTCTAATAAACATCCAAATCTCATGTTAATATGTAAAAATTGGTAAAACATGTATTAAAAAGATTCCTTTTCATATATATATATATATATATATATATATATATATATATATATATATATATATATATATATATATATATATATATATATATATATATATATTCTTTGATTATTATTTATAACAAAAACACTCTATCTAAGTTTAATTCTATGATTAATTTCATCCATAGTGTTTTCATCTATATTAATGATCTGATCAAGATATTCTTACTTGTTAACTTTTTCTGACACATTTTAACAATCTTTATTTTCTTCTTTTCTGAATTATCATTGGATATTATTTTAGTCTTTTAATATTTATCATTACATATTCTTATTTTCATCTGATAATTCTTGCGGCATTTGCAAAAATTAAACACATTATCTGCAAAATCTATATGACTAAAATAATCTTCATTAATTTTTATTCTCCCAGATTTCAATTTTAATCCAGAAAATAGTTACTGTAATAAATAGTCTATTTATGTGACATTTATTACATATCTAGTATATAGGAGAATAAACTTTAGGTCATACCTTTTCATAAATTTACATACACTCACCTGTAAACATCAGTTAGCTTTATAAACTAATGCTCATGGATGAGTATATAACTGATGCTTATGGGTGAATTGTGTAAAATCATAAAAAACCATAATTGAAGGTTTATTTCCCCATTCTATATAAAGTAGTTACTGTAAAGCTGTAGTAATTTTTTTTTTACCTATTAATGTTATTTTTTTTAGTGTTACCATATAATATGATTATTGCTGTTTCATTTTGATAAATATTTTTTAAAATTTGACACTTGATTGTATTTTTATATTGGACTAGTTCCATAATCTAGTATGAGTATTGAAAGTCTTTAGAAAAATTTCACTTTATTTAAATATTCCAAATACATTCAACTGTTTAGTAATAGCACATCAAATGGGTTAGTATATTCACAATGTTTTGAGAGGTATTATTCTTCCCTCTTCTTCAGGTATTACTGACCTGATCAGTGATAGTACTAGCATGGGATTCAAACCTGGACCCTTAGATTCTTGAGTATAAAATTTTAAAAGTAGCTCTAACCAACTGAGCCATCCTGCCAAAGGCAACAATCAGTAGAAATTTCATATACTTATCTATGAGGTTCTTCAAGATTTCTTCAATTTTCCCTAAGAGCAAAGTTGATTAGTGGTTTCCATACATTATGTATAGTCACACTAGATTGGATTATGGGATTTTTTGCTTTCAGGTGAGCAGCTTTTTTAAATTTTTTTCTTTGTACCTTTTCTTCTCTATTCAATATGTTTGTATTTTCCCAATTGAACATATGTCTGTTTTATGTTTTCTTGATTGATAACCATTTTTCATAAGAGTTTGTTATATATACATTTTTTTCCTTTTTCAAGTCACTGGTTTCTGAACTAACTTTTTTTGCTCTGGTCTATAACTCCATGTTTTATGTTTCTGGTGTGATTGGTTGAATTTGCTAAGTATTTTCCAAAATCAAAACTACAGTTTACTGAAAAATCTACATATACAGGGAAATACTGAAGCAGTCGGATCTGAGTTCGATCCTAGCTTCATGACATCTATCCATAAGCCCACTTCAAACCCTAGTACTAACCTTAAATTTCCAATGCAATGGGGCTTTATACATTCAATCCACGTTAATTTCCATAAAGAATAACTTATTTCTTAAATGCATATTAAAATTAATTAGTTTCAGATTTAAATTGATCAATTCTATTAATAAATTCATGATAGAATTATTCATGAATTTATATATTATAACTGCGTGGATTGTGCATATATATTTGTAAATATTTAAATATATATAATTGTTTAAAAGTTTCATTGTGTTGGGAATGTTTGGTTTTATTTTTAAATAATTTGTTAAAGTTTTATTGATTAAAAGCTACATTCTTTTGATAAGCTTTCAGATTTTCCCTTTCCAAAAACAACAGTTAAAGTTTTATTAATTAGAAAAAAGATAAGGATTTCCTAATTAAAATCATTTTCTGATTTTAAGAATTCATTTTCTAATTAGAAAATGAATTCAAGTTAATGAGTTTGAAAGCCTTATCGAAGGAATGTATCTAAAAACAACCAGTAAATCTAAAAACATTGATAATGAAAGAAGCGCTAGCCTGAAGGCATCAGAGGACAGATATATAGCTCTGAAAAGTTTGGAGAAAAAAAAAGCCATCTTTGTTGCAGAAAAGTGCCAGTAACTTCTGTGCTTTTTAAAATCATAAATTCAAATAGTGCTCCTATCATAGTGAAGGGCTAAACGTCGGAATCTGGCTATGGTTCCTGAAGTCCCTTGAAGGTCTTCAATGAAGCTGCTGAATCTTTTCTGGACCAATCATGCTGCTAAAATCATGAAAATTCATTAAAATACTGTTCAAGTAATCAACCAAATGCATGCCTACGTTTTCCTCACCCGGACGTGTAACCTAAGGGAACCAGCCCCGGAAGAAATGGGTAATATATTTCCATAATGAACCTTAAATTTTTTGGCCAGTTTCCGAACTTTACTTTGCACTTCCCTTAAGAGCTCTTTTCATTCTATAAATGTAATACTCTGTGAAACCCTTTTATTTATGCTATTTTTAAATTTTATATCGTAATTCTCTCAACTTCTAGTCTCTAACTTTCTCTTTTCTTACTTGGCGGTTCATTTATTATATTATATATATATATATATATTTGTGTAATTTATTAATGTTGTTATTTTAATTATATGCCAATAATCCTTCAACTCGATGATCTCCTTTGTTTTCTTTGCCTTATACAAGTAATATAAACTAAATTCTGATAGTTAATTCTCGCCCATTAGAACTAGATTTATACAGTTCTATCAATCATCGAGTGGAAAAAAATTATTAAGTGTGTGTTATTTTTATAATTGGCTAATAATAAATTATTAGCTCCGTTTCTAATCTATGCCACCGCTATTTTCTCGTTTCACTAATATTTGTTTATTATTCAAATATAATCTTAAAATGTTTTTTGCAAAGGGCCGATAAAGGAATCAAATAAATATATTCTAATTCAACTTTATTATTTTCTATTAAGATTCAGGAAGGGCACAATGATTGGAGCATAATTAATATGATTTACAAATACTTTAAAATAGTTTTACTTAAAAACTTGTTTGACTTTAATTCATTTGATCAAGTCATCACATAGAGCATTCTATAATTGGGTTTTAGTTCTCAAACAGTGACTAGTAAGTCATCATCTTCAATGTTGCTGACATAGGGCAATCTCCCACTCTGTTAGGCTGGTCGGTGATCATATTTCTGTTATTTTAAATTATTGAGGAAGAAAGCACTTTCTCTCCTGTTCATATTAGTCAAAGGGCATAAGACTTGTCAGATGCAAGCCACCATAGGACTTTGATTATTGACTAGCTATCGTCTTTCAATTTCATTTTTTAGCTCATAATTCGTCAGCACAGTTTGCCTCTCTGTTCCGGTAAAGCTCGTTCTGATGCTTGTAATTCGTGATGAAGTGATTTCAATTAAAATTGAACAAATTCTCAGTTATATTTAATTAAATAAGTTTTCCAACGAAGTGATTTCAATTAAAATCGAACAAATTCTCAGTTATATTTAATTAAATAAGTTTTCCAATAAAGATTAAAGTTATGCCCTAAAATATGTATCTTGCTCTTCATAAATGGATTTGCGAATGTGAAAATAAATCTCACATTCTTTCGTATAAAATTAGAGTAACAATTTCCTTTTACTAATGAATACCTTTATCTGCCTTTTATTTTCTTGTTGGGGGCATAGACATAGACTTTCAAATATTGCATAATATTCATTGGCATATAATAAGGCCCGCCACTCGTATTATAATTATAAACTTTGTTTAAGGACTAGAATTAATTAATTTAATCTTTATTTAAAATTCAAACCAAACAAATTATTATTATTAAATATTTTCTAAACACACTTGGTTTCTAAAGTCTTTTTATTCATAATTATTTTAATGTTAATGCTCGCTGTCTGTGTTGGCAACTTGAACATATACATATGATTCGATTTAAAAATTATCTTAGTTAATTGATTATCCAATATTAGTGTCAGTTCAGGGGTCTCTGATCCTCACCAATCGTTGAGCTAGTTTCTTGGCATAGCACTGTGCCATCGATTTATGCTAATCTGAGTTGGTGAGTTGGGTTTGAATTCAGTTTTGGTTTAGTTGAGTTTGAATCCGACTTGCAGTTCTTTTGGTGGGTTTTTTGACCGGTACATGGATATGTTTTTGGCTGCCCAACTGTCGTGGCTTCGATTTAATAAACACCACACCCTGGAGATAGTAATTATGATCTTGGTTACTCAGTCAATTGAGATCTCAATAAATTAAATGTTTCTGTAGAGTGATATTTCAAAGAGAGTTATATATATTTAAGAGAAAAGTTATGCGATTTATAACGCATAACTGAGATGATTTAATAAATTAAAATGTCATTTTGTAATTCTCTTTCTTACAATTAAATGTTTTCAAGATTATTTTTTTAAATGGTCAGTCAGTAATGGAATTTGTTTGTTAAATTCTGTAATAGTACTGTTAGTTAGAATAATTATTTAAATATATGTATAATTAATTATACGTGTACTATATCAGTATATATATATTATACGTCTGTATATACGCGTTCGTGACAGTAAGAAAATTATCGTTAGAAAAGTAGTAAGAGTCTATAGATTAAAGCAACGGGTAAAATAAATGAAATATTTTGTCTATATCAAGATTAATTATATGTATCTCAGTATATAACTTAAACATCCAATATGATATCATGTTTAAAGTTTTAATTTCCAAATATTGCTTGCTAGCACATATATTAAATGTTCGCTCCATATTCTTAGTAGCCTCAAAGCAGGCAAAGACCTTCAAACTGGGAATTATCTGTCAAGCGATCTGATGCAGTGTGACATTACACTTTAATGACAATAATTTCTAGAGTAACCTCAAAGCAGGTGAAGACCTTTTGTGTACACCAAGCAGCCAGATGCAGTTGCAAAATGTTTAAATGGTTTACATGCTAGCAAGATTAAAAATGATATCAAAAAATAAATGTCTTGTGTAATATCCAATTTTGACATTTTTTTTCTTTGTGTGTGAAAGCCTCATGCTTAGTAAAAATGAAGTAGTGAACTCCTATGTTTAAACTCAGGTCAGGAACGCGTCAGTTGTTATTAAATAATAAATACTCATCATCAATAAAATTGTTCTATCAAAAATTAAGTCAGTCATATGTAGTTTGGGGGTCAATGGGTTATTTCACAGGCCCTACTGATCTCATTTTGCTCACTGGTGCCCATATAAATAAATTTGTCAGCAAATTTGATTGTCAGCACAGTAGTGGGTCAGTTGTCTAAATAATGAAAACCAAATGTGTCCAATACAATTACTTGTACTACCTGCTAATATATATATATATATATATATAGATATAGGTAAATAATTAGTGATATACAAACATATAAACTATACAAATAATTAGTGATATACATATATATATATATATATATATATATATATATATATATGAATGTTTGTATATCACTAATTATTTGTATAGTTTCTTTTTTCAGACATGGGAGAACAGTTGAACAGAGGGAAAGTGAGTAATGTTTGTTTCTTATCTTTAATAGTTTTTTCTAAATAAAATACATGTCTCATTCAAAAAATTTATAGAAAGAGCTAACCAAGAAAACGTAGGCAAACTAGAACTAAGCTAAAAAAGGCAGATTACATAGATTGAGGAAATAATATGCAGCAGCTAACGAAGATAGGGACAATGGGACCAGTAGTCAAAGACCTAATTAAAAGTACTGAAGAAAAAAATTATTATTTAAGTATACAGAGAGTGCCATAAGTTTGATTCACATTGTTTATTATATTATTTATTCACTTTCAAAGATGGAAGAACAATTAGATAAAGGATTGACTGACAATAGTGATGCGCCTTCAACCACCTCCAGTGAATGAGAAATCACTTTTAAAAATCAGATCAATAGGAAAAAGTGCAACCATCAAAGCAGAAAGATGGCTAAAGACGATCATGGCGATCGAGAGACTTTTCATACGATCCTCAGAGAAATGAGAGAAGACAGAAAGCTAATGATGATGATGATGGAGAGGATTTTAAAGCTTGTGGAAACATGAGGGACCCAAACCAAACCAGAGATTGTAAAGCATCATACAGCAATAGACACTTACATGGCTCCAAGAAGTGATGAAGATGATCAGACCACACCAAAAGAAGTTGTGGATAGTAAAGAAGATGACTGGAGAATATGAGTCAAACCAAGAAATGGTTGCAGAAACTGATTTAAATACAGACAGGGAAAAAGAAGATGTTCAGACCACTAGTAAGATAAAATCAAAAGTAGAAATGGAACAGACAATAAACTCCGAAATGAGTCTAAGGAAAGAGACCATCCCTTATATCTGCTGTAGAAATTCAAATTTTTAGGGGTGACCCAGGAGAAAAGCCCATAGATCATCTATACAGCATTAAAGAATTTTTCTGTCTGCACTCTATAGCAGAAAAGGAAAAGGTTATCATATCCAGCCACTACTTAAGAGAAGCTGCCAAGGCATGGTGGAAGCTATTAAAAAAACCACCTACCATGATCCAAGGATATGAAAAGGCCATTTTAAAAAAATATTGGAGTGAAGAAAGGCAGGAGGGCATTTTGCATAGACTGAACACTCAGACGTATCAAGAAAACTGCAGACAGGGATATGCAGCCTACTTCATCCAGCAAGTAACCACATTCAAATCCCTAACAGCCTTCAAATATGAGGACCAACACATCATCCGGATGATCAGACATCATTTACCCCCATGGATCCAAAGAATCATGCTTGGGATGTGCCCTATGTCAATAGAAAAGACCATAGACTTTTTGACTGCAATAGACTATGGGAACTTGACACCAACCAGAAAAGACCAAGACTACGACCATTATCAAAAGTTAAAACCATATGTGCCACCTGATCCAGGGAAACAATAGGACAAACATTAAATGACAGATATATATACAGACGACTGACTGACATGACCATAGGGAAAATGAGACTTGATTAACGGACCTATTTATAAGCTAGATAATATTTAAAAAAATGATCGCAATGAGACATGTATAATTTTTGTAGTTTGTACAGATGATATTCATGCTAATGCTGTTCTCCCAGAGTCTACCAATTAGTTGAGTACACTTATGCAAATGTATCATGCATAAGTAAAGAGATTTTTTTTTCATTGTTTTTTTTTGAAGTGAAAAGAAATGAAGCAGTCGGATCTGAGTTCGATCCTAGCTTCATGACATCTAGCCATAAGCCCACTTCAAACCCTAGTACTAACCTTAAATTTCCGATGCAATGGGGCTTTATACGTTCAATCCACGCTAATTTCCATAAAGAATAACTTATTTCATAAATGCATATTAAAATTAATTAGTTTCAGATTTAAATTGATCAATTCTATTAATAAATTCATGATAGAATTATTCATGAATTTATATATTATAACTGCGTGGATTGTGCGTATATATTTGTAAATATTTAAATATATATAATTGTTTAAAAGTTTCATTGCGTCGGGAATGTTTGATTTTATTTTTAAATAATTTGTTAAAGTTTTATTGATTAAAAGCTACATTCTTTCGATAAGCTTTCAGATTTTCCCTTTCCAAAAACAACAGTTAAAGTTTTATTAATTAGAAAAAAAGATAAGGATTTCCTAATTAAAATCATTTTCTGATTTTAAGAATTCATTTTCTAATTAGAAAATGAATTCAAGTTAATGAGTTTGAAAGCCTTATCGAAGGAATGTATCTAAAAACAACCAGTAAATCTAAAAACATTGATAATGAAAGAAGCGCTAGCCTGAAGGCATCAGAGGACAGATATATAGCTCTGAAAAGTTTGGAGAAAAAAAGCCATCTTTGTTGTAGAGAAGTGCAGTAAACTCTGTGCATTTTAAAATCATAAAATTAAATAGTGCTCCTATCATGGTGAAGGGCTAAACGTCGGAATCTGGCTATGGTTCCTGAAGTCCCCTGAAGATCTTCAATGAAGCTGCTGAATCTTTTCTGGACCAATCATGCTGCTAAAGAATCATGAAAATTCATTAAAATACTGTTCAAGTAATCAACCAAATGCATGCCTATGTTTTCCTCACCCGGACGTGTAACCTAAGGGAACCAGCCCCGGAAGAAATGAGTAATATATTTCCATAATTAACCTTAAATTTTTTGGCCAGTTTCCGAACTTTACTTTGCACTCCCCTTAAAAGCTCTTTTCATTCTATAAATGTAATACTCTGTGAAACCCTTTTATTTATGCTATTTTTAAATTTATATCGTAATTCTCTCAACTTCTAGTCTCTAACTTTCTCTTTTCTTACTTGGCGGTTCATTTATTATATATATATATATTTGTGTAATTTATTAATGTTGTTATTTTAATTATATGCCAATAGTCCTTTGACTCGATGATCTCCTTCGTTTTCTTTGCCTTATACAAGTAATATAGACTAAATTCTGATAGTTAATTCTCACCCATTAGAACTAGACTTATACAGTTCTATCAATCATCGAGTCGAAAGAAGTTATTAAGTGTGTGTTATTTTTATAATTGGCTAATAATAAATTATTAGCTCCATTTCTAATCTATGCCACTGCTATTTTCTCATTTCACTAATATTTGTTTATTATTCAAATATAATCTTAAAATGTTTTTTGCAAAGGGCCGATAAAGGAATCAAATAAATATATTCTAATTCAACTTTATTATTTTCTATTAAGATTCAGGAAGGGCACGATGATTGGGGCATAATTAATATGATTTACAAATACTTTAAAATAGTTTTACTTAAAAACTCATTTGACTTTAATTCATTTGATCAAGTCATCATGTAGAGCATTCTATAATTGGGTTTTAGTTCTCAAACGGTGACTAGTAAGTCATCATCTTCAACGTTGCTGATGTAGGGCAATCTTCCGCTCTGTTAGGCTGGTTGGTGATCATATTTCTGTTATTTTAAATTATCGAGGAAGAAAGCACTTCCTCTCCTGTTCATATTAGTCAAAGGGCATAAGACTTGTCAGACACAAGCTGCCATAGGACTTTGATTATCGACTAGCTATCATCTTTCAATTTCATTTTTTAGCTCATAATTCGTCAGCACAGTTTGCCTCTCTGTTCTGGTAAAGCTCGTTCTGATGCTTGTAATTCATGACGAAGTGATTTCAATTAAAATCGAACAAATTCTCAGTTATATTTAATTAAATAAGTTTTCCAATGAAGTGATTTCAATTAAAATCGAACAAATTCTCAGTTATATTTAATTAAATAAGTTTTCCAATAAAGATTAAAGTTATGCCCTAAAATATGTATCTTGCTCTTCATGAATGGATTTGCGAATGTGAAAATAAATCTCACATTCTTTCGTATAAAATTAGAGTAACAATTTCCTTTTACTAATGAATACCTTTATCTGCCTTTTATTTTCTTGTTGGGGGCATAGACATAGACTTTCAAATATTGCATAATATTCATTGGCATATAATAAGGACCGCCACTCGTATTATAATTATAAACTTTGTTTAAGGACTAGAATTAATTAATTTAATCTTTATTTAAAATTCAAACCAAACAAATTATTATTATTAAATATTTTCTAAACACACTTGGTTTCTTAAGTCTTTTTATTCATAATTATTTTAATGTTAATGCTCGCTGTCTGTGTTGGCAACCCAAACATATACATATGATTCGATTTAAAAATTATCTTAGTTAATTGATTATCCAATATTAGTGTCAGTTCAGGGGTCTCTGATCCTCACCAACCATTGAGCTAGTTTCTTGGCGCATAGCACTGTGCTGTTGATTTATGCTAATCTGAGCTGGTGATTTGGGTTTGAATTCAGTTTTGGTTCAGCTGAGTTTGAATCTGACTTGCGTTCTTTTGGTGGGTTTTTCGACTGGTACAATATCTAGCCTATACATCCATCATGCCAGAAACACAAAACATGGAGTTATACTATCACTATGAAACAGAGAAAAAGAAGTTTGTTCAGAAATCAGCAATTTGGAAAAAGAAAATATCTATATAGAACAAACTCTTATGAAAAATGGTTATCCATCAGCTGTTATTAAGAAAACATTAAATAGGCAACAAAAAACCATCAAGAGAAAAAAACAATTATTGTTACTGTAGTGTACCCATACATTCCAAAAATAACAGACAAATTAAGGAAAATCTGCAATTAGTATAACATCAGAACAGCTCTCCAGAGTCAAACCACACTATGAAGAATTCTAACATCTACAAAACCTAAGCTTGAAATGCTGAAAAGAAGAGGCTGCATCTATAAAATACCATGTGAATGTGGAAGAAAGGATATTGGTGAAATCAGTCATGCCATTGAAAAGTGCTTACAAGAACACAAACTGATGATTAGAAGAGAGAAAACAGATGTGTCTAAAGTAACAGACCATATATGTGCCAATGAACATATGTTCAATTGGGAAAATACAAAAAATATTGAATAAAGAAGAAAAGGTACAAAGAAGAAAATTTTTTAGAAGCTTCTCACATGACAATGGCAAAAAAATCCCATAAGCCAAACTAGTGTTACTATACATAATGTATGGAAACCACTAATCAACTTTGATCTTAGAAAAAAGTGGAGAAATCAGGGGGAAACCTCATAGATAAGTATATGAAATTTCTACTGATTTTTGCCTTTGACAGGATGGCTCAATTGGTTAGAGCATTACCTTAAAATTTAATACTCAAGAATCTAAGGAGTCAGTTTCGAATTCCATGCTACGGTCACTGTTCATGCCAGCAATACCTGAAAAAGAGGGGAGAATAATACTTCTCAAAATATTGTGCATATACTAACCTGTTAGATTTGCTATTGCTAATAATTGAATGTATTTGGAATATTTAAATAATGTTAAATTTTTCTAAAGACATTCAATACTCATATTAGCTGATGGAAATAGTCCAATATAAAAATACTACTAACACACCATCATCACAAACCTTCAGATTGATACTTGATGTTCCTAGATTTGGGAAACTAAATCATATATATTGTTTATTTTATAAATTCTCTTAATACTTGGATGGGATCCATTGTGTTAAAATTGCTTTTAAATCCAGCTTATTCTCTGAGATGATTTGATCATTCTATTAAAAAGTTTAAAATCAATCAAACTATTTCTGAACTAAGTGTAAAAAAAAGGAATTTTCCTAGTTCCAAATTTAATAGTACAAAAGGATTCCAGTTGAACTAACTATAGCAGTGATCATGAATTTGGCAAATATTTTGAATTAGGATAAAAAAAATAAATCAGGCAGATCAGTGCAATTAGGTTTATTAACTTATATTTATTGATTTTTTTTTTTTAAATTTTAAAAGTGTATGTATATAAAGAATATATATAAAATTATATGTATGTGTATATTAAAAACATATTTTCCATTATATAATTTTTGTTCACTTCTTGATCCTTTATGACTGATTATATATATTCATATAATATCATTTAATGCACTTGTCTTTATTTTTTCTTTATTCACTTTTTATAAAGCAGTAATTTTTATTTATTCCTTGATAATATTTTATTACAGATTCATCAGAGCTACAATATTCAAACATATATGATAGCATAATTAATATAATTTATTATACAACTACATATAATTAAATATATTATACTTTTTATATAATATTCCATATATTTACATATATTTTAATAAATCAATAAATATAAATATATAATTTTCTAATAACTTTACAAAATATTAACTCTATTGCTTTTTATTAACATCTTTATATAAAATAACATTTATATAACTCTTAACTATTTATTTATTAATAAATTAATTTATTTTTCTCACTTCAACCATTTCAATTACAAATTTATTCATGCATTTTCTAATTACAATATAATTTTATATTTTTTCATTTAATTTAATATTTAACCCTACCTTCTCTTAGCTCTTACAATTTTTAAACTGATGTTTTAAAAATTTTCTAACTCACTTTGCATACTGAAATGATAGGTGTTGAGCCCCTACTGTTGCACTTAAACTTTTGTTGCTAGCTCTATCTGTGTTGGATTTAAACCCACACAGAATACCTAAAGAAAGGCACTAACATGGCTATATGAATCACTGTATATATTACATACATATGAACAGATGCTAGTAATATCAATTATATTAAAATATTACAGCGGATAGAATTTCAATTTGCAAATAAAAATATTTATACCATAAATTTAATATATGAAAGATCAATTTATTATTTTGTTTATAGTAAATTCGTATGTATATATATATATATATATATATGATCCACCCTATATCATGATACACATGCAGGATGGCATGATTTAGATTTTATTTAAAAGTTTTAGCACTTCTAAATTTTAAATAAAATGATTGTAAATAAATTACCATTAAGCCTCTGCACCTGCAGAAAAATAAGTTTAAAATTAGTTAATTTTTAAAATAATTTGTTTACAACAAAACGTTTGTGTAAGTAAAGTCAGTAGATCAGCACTATTTGAACTCCCATTGGGACTTGGATATCTGGATAAAAATTCAAACAAAAGTTTTAAATCAATTTAAAAAATCTTAAACTAAATTAGCATCAAGTGCTAATGGGTTCTCAGTCATTAAATAAGTTTTCAACATGCAGGTGGCCTGAGATAAAAATTGTATAAATAGACAATATTCTGAATTAAAAAAACACACACCAATTTTTGAAAAAGAAATTGCCACCAAAATTCACATCAGTTGAAATCTTGAAATGTTTACTTAAGAAAAAATATTTTGCTGCCTCTCCATGGAAGGATGGTGCACCTGAAAACATGATCATACATGGGTGGAAGTTTTCCAGAAATAGCCTGCCACCAAGAAGATGACACTGGGAACCTGTCCAGAAAAAAATGCCACCACACATGAAGTTTAAAGTGCCTATATCACCTGCAATGAAAAAATAGATATTATTATTCCAGAAACACAGAGATCTAAATCAATTTTAATCTTTAAGCTCTTAATATTTAAAAGATAGCTAATAATAATAAAAAAAGAAATAAATAATTGAATGTTCAAACTAATGCTAACTCTAAACTGTGTCTTAAATTAATTGACCTTTTCTATATTTAAAACTTGCCTACCTATACTCATAATTCCTGCTTTATTTAAATCAAATCAATATAATCATCTAATTCTTAACTCTCTCACTTCAGTTGTGACTATATTTTTATTTTATATTATTTTCAAAATGTATTATATATATACTTTTGTATGCCAATTCTTCAAAACAGCGAGCACCCTGAATTCAGTAAACTTTAGTGAAGACATGATTTTAAATATCTTCATTTAATTATCTTTTAAAAATGCCATCAATTAAGTAGCATGCTGTTTTGAAATCCTATATTTACCAAATAATGATGAACCACCATGCACTCATTGTTATTGATTATTTATTTATTATATAAATGCATAGTGTGGTTTGCTTTTAAGTTTTGATTTATGATTTTAAATATTTGTTGTAATAAGTAATAGACTAGCCTTAAGGACAATTATAAAGTATATTTATTAATCTATTATTAAACTCCTCTAAATATACTTTTCTCTCCTTAATTAATTATTAAAGATTTAGATTAAATCATATTAAACAAGATTGATAATTAATTTATCTTCTAATTAGCATTTGAGTAACCCATCTCCACTCCTGAACCACAAATGTTCATATCAATGACAGCAATATGTTTGGTCCTAGGGTACCATGGATTTGTTGCAAGAACCTGTGAAGAATTACCCATCCACAAGGTGGATTTGTTAGTAGTATTTTCCCTGTGCTATAGTACATATTGATGGTCTAAAGCAGCCAGTTCTTTCCCACATATCAGTTAAATATTCAGCATTGGTCTGAAACTGCATCTTGGCTACTAGGTTAAATCAACATCAGTTTCAGCCTATTTACACATTCACATTTTAGATAGACATATATACATTTGTATAATACTGTAATGAATAATCTATTTGGGATTAGTAAGATTAGTTATAAAATAGTAAACTTCAATGTCAAGATAGGATTTGGCATATCGATTACAGGCATAATTTAAGTGACCACATATTCCTTACACACACATTTTTCTTAGTATGTAAATATGAGGTTTCCATAGTAAGTTAGTCTCATCCACCCACATATTTGAAACTATGTTACTGTTTATTTTTTGTCTTTATTAATTAATAAATATATTTAAAATCACACTGGTTTCATATGCATTTCTTGTAGTCTAATTCCAATCCAATTAAATCTTATTTAGTATATTATGAATAAGTGATATGATGATGTGAAGTTATAAATTTTATCTTCCATCATCATGCTATCACTCTATTTTAATTCTTTTAGTTATCTTATGTTTAATCAGCCCCTGTGTCTCATCTTTTTCCCTATGTTATACCAGCTGCAAAGAAATTGAGACCGAATGTAACCTCAGAGATGCCATTTATAAGTAAGTTACAGAGTACTGGCAAGTGAGCTTAAGCTTGGTCAGATTCAAGATCTCACCATCTCACTTCAGTCAGCTTTGGTATATTTGCCTGTATTCGATTTTGTTGCATGAATGTACAAATCTGACTGTTATATAGATTGTTTTCCTGATTATGGATGCCCAAGCATGGAGTTATGATTATTTCTCTGACACCAAACAGATTATACATATTTCTCTTCAAAATTTATGTGTTGGTGTAATAATTATATATATATATATATATTGAAGCAGTCGGATCTGAGTTCGATCCTAGCTTCATGTTATTTACCCTAATACTAACCTTAAATTTCCGATGCAATGGGGCTTTATACGTTCAATCCACGCTAATTTCCATAATGAATAACTTATTTCAAATGCGTAGTAAAATTAATTAGTTTAGTTTAAATTTGATCAATTCTCTAAATAAATTCATGATAAAATATTCATGAATTTATATATATTAAATTGCGTGGATTGTGCGTATATATATATTTGTAAATATTAAATATATATAATTGTTCGAAAGTTTCATTGCGTCGGGAATACTTTTTTTTTTTCACCTTTAAATAATTTGTAAAGTTTCGGTGATTAAAAGCTACATTCCTTCGATAAGCTTTAAAATTCTTAAAAACAATAGTAAAGCTTTATGAATTGGAAAAAGATAAGGATTCATTTTCTAATTAAATCATTTTCAGATTTTAAGAATTCATTTTCAATTAGAGAAGGAATTCAAGCTAATTAGTTTGAAAGCCTTATCGAGGGAATGTATTTGAAAACAACTAATTATAAAAAAAAACACATTGATAATAAAATGAGCGCTAGCCGGAGGCATCAGTGAACAGTATATATAGCCCTGAAAAGTCAGGAAAGGAAGGCTAGCTTTGTTGTAGAGTAGTGCAGTGAACTCTGTGCATATTAATTTGTATTTCATCATGATAGAGGGCTAGAACATCAGGAATCTGGCTACGGTTCCTAAAGTCCCGAGAAATCTTCAATGGAGCTGCTGAACCTTTTTCCAGACTGATCATTCTGCTAAAATTATGAAAGCTACTAAAATACTGTTCCAGTAGTCAACCAATGATGCCTACATTTTCAACAACTTGGAGGTGCAACTTAAGGACCAGCGGAAGGGGTAATATATTTCTATAATGAACGTTAAACTTTCTGGTCAGTTCGAACTTTATTTTACTCTCCTCCTATTTAAGAGCTCTTTATTCTTCAATGTAAAAATATTTATAAAATGCTACTGTAAATCTATAGCATAATTCTTTCAATCTCTAGTCTTTAAACTTTTTATTTTCTTACCTGGCTGTTCATTTAATATATATATTTGTATGCTTTATTAATGTCGTTTATTTAAAATTATATGCCAATAATCTTTCAACTCGATGAGCTCCCCCGTTCTATTTGCCTCACGCAAATATTATAATATTAATTTCAAATAGTAATTCTCACCCATTAGAACTAAATTTATAAGTTCTATCAATCGTCGAGTCGAAAGAAAATATTACATGTTTATGATTTTTATAATTGGCTAATAATAAACTATTAGCTCCGTTTTTCACCTATGTCCCCAGCTCCTAAGTTACAAGTGTTTATATATATTCATATAATGTTAAAATGGTATTTTCTTGCTTCACTAATGTTGATTTATTTATCCATATATATATTTAAAATGTTTTTGCAAAAGGGTCGATAAAGGGTTAAATATATTTTAATTCAACTTTTGTTAGTTTGTATTAATATTCAGGAAGTGCACGATAATTAGGGCATAATTAATATAGTTTATAAATGTTTTAAAATAGTTCGATAAAAGCTCGTTTGACTTTAATTAATTGGTCAAGTCATCACATAGAGCATTCTACATGGGTTTCATTTTTCAACGATGACTATCAAGTCATCATCATCGAACATTGCTGATGCAGGACAATCTTCCGCTCCATTAGGCTGGTCGGTGATCATATTCTCTTATTTAAATTTCTCAAGGAAGAAGGTACTTCCTTTCATAGTCATTAGTCAAAGGGCGTAAGACTTGTTAGATGCAAGCTGCCATAGGACTTCGATCATCGACTAGCGATCGTATTTTAATTTTCCTCTCTGTCTCGTAAGCCGTCAGTACCGTTGCATCTTTGTTCCGGTAAAACCCTCTCCATGCTCGTAATTCATGATGAAGTGATTTAAATTAAAGTCGAACAAATTCTCAAATATATTATTAATTAAATAAGTTTCAAATCAATTTTAAAGTTATGCCTTAAAATTACGTTTTGCTCTTCATGAATAGATTCCCGAATGTGAAATATAAATCTCACATTCCACCGTAATAAAATTAGAGCAATCATTTCTGTTCTAAATGAGTACCTTTATCTGCCTTTATATTTCTCATTGGGGGCATAGACATAGAATTCCATGCTGTGTGATACTTGTTGGCATATGATAAGGACCGCCACTTTTATTATAATTGTAAGATATCTTAAAGACTAGAGGTAATTAATGCATTCTTTATTTTATGAAACAAAACAAATTATTTTTATTAAATATTTTCTAACATACTTGGTTTTCTTAGTTCATTATTCTTTTTATAATTATTTAAATGTTAATACCCGCTGTCTGTGTTGGCAACCCGAACATACATATGATTCAATTTATAAAATTATTCAAAGTATATAAATTCTTAGATATTAGTGTTACTCAGGAGTCTCTAGTCCTCACCAACCATTGAGCTAGTTCTTGGCGCATAGCACTATGCCGTCGATTTCTGCTATCTGAGCTGTTGAGTTGGGTTTGAATTCAGTTTTGGTTCAGCTGAGTTTGAATCCGATTTGACTTGCGGTGGTGGTGGGTTTCGACCGGTACAATATATATATATTATTTGTTTCTCCATTATGGGCACCAATCATGGGGCATCAATTGAATTATTGCCATGACCCTGAATTAACAGTACATTACATGAATTAGGTATATGTACATGTATGATTTTTTACCCTGAGTATGGAAAACCAAGTGTGAGACTCTGACTACCTCCATGACCTTGAGCAGGATTGTAAGTCAAAATATGTTGACACAATAAATTATTATATATGTAAATTTTTTTTCTTAGGATGCCCAGTCATTGGACAAAGTATTATTATATCCACATCCATTGTAAAATATTATATGGGATGCTTCCCAATATATGTCATTTTCCATTTGCTTATATTAGAATAAGACACAAAATACATGGTCTATATTATCCAGCCTCACAACTTGCAGAAAATTATAATTATATGTATATCCTATTAGACATATATATAAATTGTTTTAAAAATTTCACAAGATTCTAGATTTTCTTTTTGTAACTTGGCGTGCAAATGTTTGGAAGTATAGATATACAGTGGTGGTGCCAAAACAGTGTACATGATTATCATCCATTTGCAAGTGCATGTTGAAAAATAGGGGGGATATTATTTTCCTAAAAGTATTATGTATAGACTTTCCTGATCTGGTGTCCGAGGGTTACTTGTTCAGGCTATGAGTCATCCTCACATAAATTTGTCATTGGGAGTAGAGATGAGGATTTTAAATAAAAAAGAGATTGGAAGCAAAAAATAAAACTAGTGAGGCAAGGATTGTTTATTTAGAAAGATACTCTAATGTAACCAAAACCAGCATAAAATTAAAAAAAAAAACCAATGGTACAATCATGAACTCTTAAGTTTCCTTTTAGAAAGAAAAACAGCTCGAATGAAGAAGGAATGAAGGCACATTGAGTAATATTAATTTTATTACTATCTTTTATTTTATCATTAAAATTTTATATTATATTTAAAATGCTGGGCAGGTGTCTTGGAACAAAATAATGCAACAAATCTGGGCAGAGCTTTATGTAATAGGTGAGAGAAGAACACTAGTCAGAGGGAGAAGAAATAAAAATAGGTAGGCTGAAAGCTTGGAAGGCAGTGGAGTAAAGCATTTTCCTGGTGGGGAGAGTGACAAATAGCCATATTACAGAATTGTTTATGACAATTTATCAAAGCAAAGAGAACATAACAGGATGGCTTAAAAACCAAGAATGGATAGTAGGGGGAGTGAATGGAGAAGAACAAATGGAAGGAAAGATAAAAGATCACTGGGAAAAGGGAAAATAGTCCATGGAAAGCCCAGTGACTCTAAAGAAATTATCTAGAGTAGCTAGAGAAGGGAAGCCAAAAAGGGAGGTGAAGTGTAAAGAGATAACATTGAGATCCAGGAGAGAAAACCTCTAAAAGAGGTGGTCACCAAGATTAAGGAGGATGCGAATAGTAAACTAGGTGAACAGAAGGATATGATCGAGAATTTGTAAGAATCATAAGGGGAGATAAGAGATTGAGTTGTATAAAATGAAAACTTGGCACATGGCAATAAGGTAGCCACCTGGGAAAGGACTGAGGTGATCCATCACACAAGTGAGTTGAAGGAGAGGATGAAAGTGAAAGGGGGAGAGGAGACATTTAGGGTAATATTTTAGTTACCATAGGGCAGATTGGGATAGAAAAAACTACCACTGCAAATCTTAAGTTAGGCACCATAAGTAGCCAAGATGAGGTTGATTCCTTAAGTTAGAACTCTCTCCAGAATTAGTGGGACAGACAGCCACATGCAGAGTCTCCAGGCTATGGATGATAAGAAAATCGCCTTACCAGAAAATTATACCCAAAAGTGGAGGAAAACACTGAAGTTTCAGATCTAAGGGAACAATCATAGTCCAGGACCAATCCTCAGTTGCATCTAGTGAAATTTATGCAGGTTAAAGGCATTAAAAGAGACATTGGAGAGAACCCTAAAACACATATAGAGAGAACCCTAAAACACATATAGAGAGCTTGAGAGAGTTGTCTAGATTTCAGAGTATCAATTCAGTGGACCAAGTCACTTTCATGATGCACTCTCTGCAGGACTATGCTAAGCCATGGTGGGAGTGTTGCACTAAAAAGCCTTTTATACTTGAGTAGTATAGCTTAGCCCTTATCAAGATGTTTTGTAGCAAAGAGAACAGTATAGGATTTACCATGCTATCCTCTGGAAGTTGTATGGTTTGGAAATTAAGGACATGCATACACAATTCTTTTTGAGGCAGGTCACTCTAGTCATTGATTGCATTCCAATTTACAGATATGCAGATTGTGTAATCCAGCAAAATATGCCATGACATATGCAGCAATTGATGGTTGGGTATAGGATACATATCATAGAAAAGATGGCTGAGTTCCTGACTACAATTGGTTTCACTCCTCTTTCAAGAGACCCAGAAAGAGAGCTTAGAGTTGAACATGCAACATGCCAAGCCCTTACTACCTATAACTGCCTACAGTCTAAACTCAAGAGGCCATATTAGAGTGAATTATCAATAAACTGCAGGGGACCCTGTTAGTTAGTTCCTCCTACTAGTGTCCCATTAATCTAGCAGGAAATGAAATATCTATAAAATACCCTATGTCCTCAGTAATGGAAGCAGACAAATCAAATCAATAGATTGGATCATACCCCATGGTCTGGATCAATATTGGAGTTATAGAGGTATGTACTTTGATGAATACTGATAGTCATGTATCTTTTGTGTCCAAAGAATGGCTGATGCAATTAGAAGAACAGGGAGCTGCATCAAAATTACCAGTAAAACTGTCCAAATGATCCTGCAAAATGTCTGGAAAGCAAAGATTTATAGATACCAGGTTTAGTTGGAACTTGAGTGGGGCCAAATGATTCTCAGCCACCCTATTTTGATCATATTCAAGTTAATACAGGATCTAGTAATTGGGAATGATTTTCTGAGTCAACATGGATGCCTAATTGATTATAGTAAAAATATGGTCTCACTTTGCCAGGAACAGATCAAGTTTGGAGGAGCTGCCTCTCACCCTGTGCCATTTTCTTGTAAAAACACCAACCCTTGGGAGGAAAGTAACATGGAAAAGGAAAGAGTTATACATTCTGCCCAATCCACTATGAGTGATAAGAATAGAGATAGAAAGAAGGGAAAGTACTTATGTGCTTTCCATGTGGGCAGTCAAGTAAGGAATCCAATCACACAGCCCCAACAAGAGATGAAGAGCTGGATTTGTTTTACATTCTATAGTAACCCATATCTTGGTGAACTGAATTCAGAGGGTGATGAGTACAGGTTAAACAATGAAATACCTTCATTGGGCATAAGTATACCTGTAAGCTTGAAGTGTTCAAGGATCAGCCCTCATTCTCACCTGGTTTAGGTTATAAGGAATATGATTTGATGCCAGAAGAGCACATTTCAATCCCAGTAGTTTGGAATCAATTATCAATCAACCCACAGATCTCACTTAAATGTTGATCTTAGGTCATTAATGGATCTGCCCCTTTCAACATTTACATCAATCCATAGTAAAACTAACCCTCTAATACAGTATTAACTATAACAAATGTCCATTCGGATATTAAAAATTTTGTTTATCACCTTAAGTTTGTAGATATAGAACTAACCATATCTGTTTGTGTGAATTTTATCATGTTGAGAGTAATTAGTGTGTAATTGTAACAACAGACTAAATGAGATAAATGTAACAGTCCCTGGTTTATCAAATCATGTAGGTAGTCATTAAATTTGCCTTCTTTAAGGGTTTAAGCTCATGACTGTATCTATATTTAAAATTATAAGTGAAGTCATTTTTTTATTGTTTTATTGTAGTAAGTTTGGGGATATGAAATGGTAGGTTTTGATATCCTACTATTTCACTTAAACTTTTGTTGCTAGTTCTATCTGTGCTGAATTTAAACACATGTAGAATACCTAAATGAGGCACTAACATGGCTATATGCATCACTATATATATATATATATATGAACAGACACTGGTAATATCAATTATATTAAAATATTACAGCAGATAGAATTTTGATTTTGAAATAAAAATATTTATACCATAAATTTAATTATATGAAAGGTCAATTTATTATTTTGTTTATAGTAAATTCATATGTATATGTATGATCCATTCTATATGGTGATACATATATAAAATGGCATGATTTAGATTTCATTAAAAAGTTTTAGTGCTTCTAAATTTTAAATAAAATGATCATAAACAAATTAGCATTAAGCCACCACACCTGTGGGAAAATAAATTTAAAATTAGTAAAATTTTAAAATAATTTGTTTACAATAAAATGTTTGTGTAAGTAAAGTCAATAGACCAGCACTATTTGAACTCCTGTTGGGATTTGGATACCTGGCTGAAAATTTGAACAAATGTTTAAATCAATTTTAAAAATCTAAAACCTACAAGTGCTAATGGGTTCTTGGGTGATAAATAAGTTGTCAGCAAGCAAGTGGCCTGAGATGAGAATTGTATAAATAGACAATATTTTGAACTGAAAATACACACACCAATTTTTGAAATAGAAATACCAGAATCGATGGCGGTTGGAATTTTGAAATGTCTAGCTAAGGAAGGCAACATTTTGCTGCCTCTCTGTGGGGAGATGGCAAGTCTACTGCCATCCTATGTGCCTGACAATGTGACCACCTCATGAATGGAAATTCTCCAGCAACAGCCTGCCACCAAGAAGAAGACATCAGAAACCTGTCCAGAAAAGAATGTCACCACACCTAAAGTCTAAAGTGCCTACATCACCAGTTTCAATGGAGAAATCAGTAATATCATTCCAGAACACCACAGAGCTCTAAATGAATTTTAATTTTTAAACTCTTAATATTTAAAAGCTAACTATATATAAGAAATAACTGAACATTCAAACTAATGCTAATTCTAAACTGTATCTTAAATTAATTGATTTTTTATATATGTAAAACTTGTCTACGTATACTCATAATTCCTACTTTATTTAAATCAAATCAATGTATTCATCTAATTCTTAGTTCTCTCACTGCGGTTACGCCTATATTTTTATTCTATATTATTTTCAAAATGTATTATATATATACTATTGTATGCCAATGCTTCAAAACAGCGAGCACTCTGAATTCAGCAAACTTTAGCAAAGATATTTTAAATATCTTCATTTAATTATCTTTTAAATAATGCCATCAATTAAGTAGCATGTTGTTTCAAAATCCCATATTTACCAAATAATGATGAACCACCATGCACTTGTTGTTATTGATTATTTGTTTATTATATAAATGCATAGTGTGACTTGCTTTTAAGATTTGATTTATGATTTTAAATATTTATTGTAATAAGCTAACAGGCTAGCCTTATGGACAATTATAAAGTATATTTATTAATCTATTATTAAACTCCTCTAAATATAGTTTTCTCACCTTAATTAATTATTAAAGATGTAGATTAAAGCATATTAAACAAGATTGATAATTTATTTACCCTCTAATTGGCATAAGTATAACACTATTTTAAAAATTGACCTCTATTAGTTAAACCAGTAGACACTATCTGTTTAAGCACATTTAACTTTAAATACATGTTGTATTGTTTATTGCATTGTGGGTGTTTATTAAGTACAATGTACATGATGTTTTGCTTCATCTTTTTAAATTGGATTATGATTTATTCGTTTCTTTCTTGGCGATTTTGATTTCATTTAAAAAATGAATGGTGTCAACACATTTAAGTTAAAAAAGATTAGGACAGAAAACCATTTGATTACTTTTACTTTAGATTTGTAAAAACTTACTTCAAAGGGTTATATAATATTTTACTGAGTTTACTCTCTAATTTTATTGGAATCATTTGATAACTTTATAGAATATGATAACACAGTATACCCATACCACTTTATTTGACTTAAAATATCATAATTTATTGCTTCTAATCAGCGTTCAATTGTAAATTGAATCCTAATATAATATAATATTTATTTATTTTACCTTTAGTTTACAGTAAATTTTTATTAGTACAGATTTTAGCAACAAAAAAAATATTGAAGAAAATTATGATATATAAATAGTTCGTGTGCCAGTAAAAAATTCAAACGTGCCATCTCTGGCATGTGTGCCATAGGTTTACCATCACTGCTTTAGATGGTAAATGGTTATTGAGGCAATACTGAATATGTGAATACTGTATTGTTTATTTTACAATTGCTTTTTGAAATATTTGATGTTGACATGGGTATGATCACATGACATCTATACTATCATAATTAAATATTAACCAATGCAAATATTAGTAATATGAAGGAGAAAGTAAAAAAAATCGATAAAGGTAAGAAAAAAGCTAATTATATAGGATTTCTGGTAGAAAGAAAGTAAATTCAATATAGATTTTTATTATAAGATGAGAGGATTTGAACACAGACTTTAAAGCAACCTTCAGCTATCCACACCATCTTATATAACTGACATACATGACCACTTACATGTGAAAAAAAAAGATATTCAATATACTTATTTCATGCTGAACCAATACTCACCAGTTGGTTTAGATCATCATCTCCCACACACATATGTAATCGGTGCTCAGATTATGTTAAGATTCAGCTATCCACATCATCTTATATAACTGATACACATGACCACATACATGTAAAAAAGATAAATGATTTTCAATATACTTATTTCATTGTTGGTTTACGTCATCATCTCCCACACACATATAAAATCAGTGCTCAGTTTATATTAGGGTAGCAAATCTTCAAAAGTTAATGGGCAGGCTTTAATCTTCTCTACTCTCCAACTCTTCAGCCATCTGTATCATTGAAAATCTGATGGTGGAATACTCATAGCTCTTGTTGATGCCAATATTATTGTCATATCCATGTTGACTTTAAGTCAATGGAATGGATAGCTAAAAGGAGTTTAAGTATGTGTTCAAATCTCCTTTAAGTAAATCTAAAGTTCAGTTTATGCTTGTATTCAAATATAAGATGAGATATATTATTATATAAATAAAATATTACATGAGATTTAATTAAAAACGTCATTTAATAGAATGACAGTTTAACGTCATTTATGTTTGAGTGTCATCAACTCATTAGCATAATAGTTCTGTTAGTAAGTTTTGTTCTGACTATAATCCATGAAAAAGTATTTTCTGAAAGATCATAAAATTATTTTTGATAAATTAAATAATTATAGAAATAAATGTTTGACTTAAATAATAATTAAATCTCGTTTTGAAAGACTTTAATTTCAAATTATTTTAAAGGTTTTAAAGCAAATTCGAAATAAATTTAAGTAACATTAAATTGCGACTATTTTTACTTTTAAAATCAGAAAGAGACAACTATGTTTATATTAAAAGGATACATTATTTTATTGAAAATGTAATCAAACTGTATTTAACTAATAATTAGCAATTATTATAATTGCAACAACTTTATTTAAATTGTAAAAAAAAATACTTACTAAAGAAAAATCTTTAATTTTAATTTTCAATTATTTTGTTTTATTATCTAGCTCGCCACTTGTATTTGCATATGTCGATTATCAAAAAGAAAAAAAGATATTTATTATCAATTTATTGTAACATATGGTTTAGATCGCTTCTAGAAATATTTAACTTTTAACTAATTAAAAATAAAAACCTTACTAATTTGTCGAATAATTTAATTTCTTATATTAAATTAAAAATTGGTCGGTAATAGCTAAAATCAATTATGCTGGCGTATATTCCATTTAAATTAATTAAAATGAATTCGATTATATCACATTCCTGTAAGCGATTAGCTTTAAATATATTAACGGTTTATTATTATTTAAAAACCTTCCTTTTAAAAGCAATTTTAAGCGATATCTGTTTGTATAATATTTTTTGTTGAAGATTTCTGAAATTGGAAGTAACTTTGCAAGAAAAATAAAACTGTTGAATAGCAATTGAAAAAATGGAAGCGGAGTGCTTAATATAATTGAAATTACTGATTCTTTACTTAAGATATTTTTTGTTTGAATTGAAAACTTATGATCATTTGAGTTTATTGATATCTCAACCATTTCAATTTTATATAAAAAATAAGCTATTGCGTTTACATGGGCAGTAATAAACAGAGACGCGTATAAATACGATTAAATATTCTATTAACGTATACATAACATATATTTCATGTGTCATAACATCGGCCGGGAAGCGAACCCGCTAACCCGGGGCAATTGCTCGTAAGGTGGTTGTGCTGACCTCTCGACCACCAACGCTTGACATATATAACATATATTTGCAATCTATACAATTGATATATCTTTGCCGGATACCATTGGATAGGAATAGCGACTAGTTGCCGTGCAACTATTGAAGAAAGGGACTTCAGACGCCCTTCTAGGTTTATCTAACAATTCTTGTTGTACTGTGATAACTTATCACGTGTGTAGGTACGATCACATTTCCATCTATACTGTGTTCAACTTGCTTTGTTAGAAACTTATGTTTCATTGTTTTAATTGTGGGCATACTGACGTTCAGGTCTAATAGTCATTTCTTGTTGTCTGACTTTACCTCCAAGTAGGCAGCTTATTTACAGTCAGATCCGCTTCTATAAAAGAAGCAATCACATTCACTCATTGTCATCACCTATTGGTCTGTTTCTGCTATTGAATATATTCTATCTATTTATGTATCAATTAGTCTGTAGCGATGAAAGCTCATTCTGATCAAGGTAAGATGGAATCTGAACAAGTCCATTAGTTGAAGATAAGTTAAGCTGCAACATTCCTCATCTTGGCTAAAATTAGTATTACCTTGGTAGACATCTGTGTCACTTCCTGGCTTCTTCAGTTCAGATTTCATTGGCATCAGTTTTAATGTTGTCATTTGTATATTTGTTATTCTCATTTATAAATCTGGTGTCTTTGAATCTTGTAGACTATTTAATGCTGACTGGTGAACCTTACCTGGTCTCTTGTTTGTAATGTTGCTTTCCATCTACTATTTGAATAACTAATGTTTCCAATCATTTTAATTTGATAACAGCTATTAGGGTCCATTTGATGAATCCCTTGAACATACAACATAGGACTTGAGCACATATCCACATTTTAGCACATTTGTTTTCATATCCTTGATGATTTAGTCTAAGGACTGATGTTTCAAATCCAGTTTATTACTCACCATATTCAACTAGACTCTTTTTGATTTTATGTTTCACTTTAATTACAATAGAATCAAAATGATTGAACTGGTCATGTTTAAAAAATTGCTGAACTTATCAGTATACACAACAAGAGACAGATGAATTGGTTTTATTAGGCACATAAACTTTAACATTTGGGTCACCTTCAGATTCAATAATCACTCTATTGCTAGGATGCAGGCAATGATTATTTTTTTTATTAATGATAGCCCATGTATTTTTTGAGACAGTGGACATTATATGCCAGTATCCAATTCCATTGTTATTGGTGTAATTTCATCCACTATATTTACAACTATATTAATAATCTGTTGAAGATATTTCTAGTCATTAACTTATTTTAATTCATCAATATCAATCTTTATTTATTTCTTTTGGGAAAATCCATTGATATTACTTTAGTCTTTTTAACATTTGTCCTAATCCTACTTTTTTACTTTCATTTGATAACTCTTACAACATATCTGAAGCTCTGAAGCTGCAAAATCTAGATGACTTATTTATTTATTTTTACTTCCTTAGTTTTCCATTTTAATCTGCAAAATATTTCTTGTAAAACTACTGTAAAAAGTTTTGAAGATATGGAATCTCTTTGTCTACACCCTTTTCAAAGTTTTTAACAACACTATATAATCTAATCTTTGCTGCTGCATTTGATAAATACGTTTCAGAATATGACAATATTCTGGATCTATACCTAATTGATCCAAAACTTTAATCGCTGTAAAAATATTTGGAGAATCAAATACCTTTTCATAATCTACAAATTCAAAGCATAATGACAACTCATGTTTATTGCTATTTCCTATGTGATCCACTGTGCTAAAATCACTTTTAAATCCAGATTCTTATTTTAGCTGATTAAAACTGAAAGTTATAGATGAATTTTAATCAATTTAGTATAAAAAATTTGTAAAGAACTGATAAAAGACTGATGGATCTATAATTTCTATCTTTTTAAAATATCGATATTATTACTGCATTCTTTCAATTAGCTATCTTAATATAAGCTGAGCTATGATTGTATATATGTATGGAGATGATAATCTGGACCAACTGATGAGTACAGGTTTAGCACAAAATACTTATATTGGTGATTACTTATCTTTTCAACATAGTGTATAAGCGATATGAGATAGCTTGGGTTGTTGAGGGTCGTGTGAAAGAGTTAATTTTATAACATTTTATTATTTTACCTTTTTTTATAACTATATAATTTGTACAATCTTAAAATATTATACCATAACAAAATCGATAATAAATTGTGCAATAAAGTTTTAATAAATTAATTCCAGCAGTGATCTACCGTTTTCAAAATATCTCTTATACAATTTAAAATATATTCTTGCTGTTATATTATTAATAACCCACGCTACATGCTATAAATAACTACACTCAAAGAAGAATATCCCTTTCTATCATCTTTATATTCAACTTATTTCAGTCTTTTTGGAGCACACACACAATTTTCAGGATTTGTTTTTTAAATAATTGAATGTATTAAAATATTGGGTATATTCTATATCAACCATGAATAGGTTAGGTCTAATAGTTATATATTCCCCTCCCCAAATTTAACTTAATGAGTGAAAGTGTTCTGAATTATAAATAGTGATATACAGTACATAAGATGCGAAGCTATATTACTAAACTCCTAACATAAATTTATAAAAGACACAATCTCTATTTTTTTTTTTTTCATATGTCATAGCGTCTGCCAGGAGGCGAACCCACAACCGTCTGCAACCAACTACTTGCTTGCAAGGCGGCTGCGCTGACTTCTCGACTAACAATGCTTGACACACAATCACAATCTCTATTTTATACCTTAATTTCATATACAATATTTTAGTTAGTTCCCTCATGAATTTGAATAATGCTACAGTGAAATTTACAACAGATTCCTTTCCTTTTTGCTTAATTATATTAGGTTTACTTTCTACTAACTATTTTTTTAAATTTGTCTTATAATTAATATGTTATTTTGGCTGCTTATAACATACCGTTACTGTTCTCACAGAATACATAGCACACATATATATTATTACTTATATTTTATATTTAAATCGTTTTTTGTCCTGGTATGTGATACCATTGATTATCAAGTTTTATTTTATTAATAATTTTCTCTAAAATATTTAATACTATATTTTTCTTAACTTCTGGGACACTATATATATTCTTATTATAATGTTTTCTACAATTTTCTAAGTTTATATATGCAGACATTTTAGAAATATTAATTTAAAAGAAACATGTATTTGTTGTCGCTTTAGAAAAGTATAATTGTAACTAATAAATTCAGTAGCAAGAAGTAAATTATGCTGTATCATATTTTATTCTCATCTGATTAAAATAGATGATTTTGAACTCATTCCATCTAACAATGTATAGATATCAAATTTTTAATGAGTAATAAATGGTTGTAATCACATGTTGGACTGAATATTAATTGTTAAATATTTTTTTAAAAAATTCAAATTGTATTTAAACTTAATACATTGTTACCTGTGGTATTGTTCTTTTCTCTTCTTCAAGTGGCGCTGGCCTGACCAATGAATGCACTGGCATAGGAATCAAATCAGGGAATTTTAGATTCACGAATATCAAATTTAATGTGACGCTTTAATCACCAAGCCTAGTATACTTAAAATAATATTTTTTAAAAATATTTTTTATAACAGTGATAAGTATATGATATCTATTATAATACAACCTGCAAATTTAAAAATTAGAATAGATTATAATGTTTTTATTTATATGTTTAGATAATTTCATGCCGCGGCTAATTTTGTAATAAATATGAATAAAGTTAGAGCAACCTTTGTTTGGTAAACTGTCATTTGTTATTTAGAAATTGTTTTGAAATACTGGAATAAAAACTATTCATCTGAATATATATTTATTCACAGAACATATTTATTCATAAAAGACTGCGTCCATTCTAATTATGGGAGAAAAAGCTGGAAGACAAAAAAGGTTCAATAAAGATAATTCTACTATGATTATAGAAACCAATATATAAAACACAAATTTGTTCACACATAACACATGCTGGTTCCAAAATCAATTTGCTATCTTATTATATTATCTGTTAATTACTACAGTTTTTTTGAAGACTTAAAAACCTTGCTTAATTGTATTTCTCCTTTGTGTTCTATTTTCAGCTATGATCTTCTAATAAAAATAACAATATTATATCTCTTTAAAATATCTTTGAAATAAATCTTACAATTTAAAATCATTTCTTTTTTCTTCATATAAGCCAAAATAAAGTCTAGCTTAGGAAATTGATTAGCAAACATTTAATTACATGTCCGATCCATTTAAACGATTGCTTTTACAGTAGTAGATTAAATATCATCACATCACAAAGCTTAAGAACCAACTACAAGTCTTAAATGGAAATTTACCAATGTTTTGTTGTTTACTTCCAAACAATAAATTTAGTTGAAATACTGCAACATTCCGCAACCACTTTCTTGTCTTCAAAACTGCCAGTATTTTAAAATTTATTTACATTTTTAAGCTGAAAATTAACCTTTCAAGTTAACAGTTATTGAAAATTGTTTTCTATTATTGGCTGATAAAGCATTTGAGTTTTTATAACTTTAATTACATTCGGAACAATCTATATATCATTTTTCCAATTGGCAAGAATAGAGTATTCATTAGCATTATAAATCTAAAGGCAAAGAAGATAAAGTTTTGTTTTTATTTTCAATCAGCTCAAATTAAAATCCTTACCACTCAAAGTTGTTGTCATTTTAAGATTTGATTCATAAATTGTATTTATAAACTGTTTCCAAGACCATTAATTATTAAAACAGAACTTGAAGTTGGAAACGTACTATAGCTAGTCTAGAGCTAATAGATCTATGAGAACCACCCAGCACTCCTATCTTTATAAAAAAGCAAAACAAGACTGTCAATATAAGTCAATTTTCCTTGATCATGAGCTTACTACAGGTGATGTTTCCTCATCCTATTATTAAAACCATCTGCACAGAAAGGGATGATTGTAAGAGAAAGTTGAAATAGGAATGGGTTATTGCAAGAGATCCGAATTCAATCAACAGGAAGGACTCTTGCATCCCTTTGTCAAAAAATGGAACATCTGATTTTTATAATTTACATTTCTTATTACAATAATTTGCAGATTTTATAAAGTATATTCAACCTACTCTGGGTACTGTTAGTTAATTAATTTTGCACTATGATTCTGGTGAGAAGTTTCCGAAAATTAACTCAGTGCTATCAAGTTAGAATATATATATATATATATTATAACGTTTTCCTTTTTGCTAGGCCTCTATATGCATTATAAATGCATGAGTTGATCAAGCTATGTCAAAAAGAAGAAAGTTATATTTCTATTCTAAAAACATAGCTATATTTCCTGATCAACTCGGCCTATTAATTGTTGAGAATTATGCTATCGATGAAATCAGCTTTTAATTTATTTAATATGGGCAGCAGGACCTTTTATTCTAAAGAGTCCACTGAAGTTGTCAAGTAATGACTCATGAATAAAAAAAAGAAAAAATACTTTTAAACTAATCGGTATTGCATCATACTGTAACGAGAATTATTTTTTGAGATTATTATTCCTGGGCTTATTCAAACATATTGGCAAAGGTAAATTACATTCTTAAATCTTCTTAAACTAATAATAAATTTAATAATAAAAACCAATAAATATTATAGAATAACGTACAAATGAAAATTGGTATTAGAAATATTTTTATTCTAATAAATTAAAAATGTTTAAAGGAAATTATTAATCAAATAAATTGGAGAGAACACACTTAATTCAGACGTGAAATATTAATAAAATAAAGCAATTAACATAAGTAATTAAAAGTTCTTGCATACACAAGAGTCTCTTGATTAATTAAATGAAAGTCTATATCGGGGTCCTGTTATAAGCTTATTTTTATGAGTAGTTTGTAAAATGGTTAAATTTGTCACAATCAGGCTAATGAAGCATAACTTATCGGTAAGTTTTAGTGAATTCACGATGGTTGTAGATAACTATGCATAGTTTTTCAGGGTTAAAATGAGCTCATGGCTGTTGATTATTAGTTGATCTTGTAGTCTATTCCGAAGGCTAGTTGCAGAGGCTTTTCTGTTGTCCATCATCAGTAACGATGTCAGCAAAAGCTCCGATCTACTCCCGCATGAAGGATTATTTCATTGTGGAGTGGTCTTGGATTTAATAATCCAAAACCAGCCAAAGGAAAAAATAGAAAAAACAAGATGTTCTTCAAACTGGTCTCTGCCTTTTATACTAGAGGCCCAGTTTTCAGACTTCTGCACATGTTATTATCATGGCGTTTTGTGTTTATAATCTTATACAGTCTTTATCATTTTTCAATTACAACGTTCGCATTTTTTAGCAAATCTTTCAGCCATCTTTAATTAGCTATAATATTTTTCTTTTAACTTATCTTTTTACTTGCTTTTGGAATTCTTTTGTTCTCTCCAATTCTACTTTTATTTCTAATTACATTAAAAAAAATATGAAAGAATAATTTAACTTTCATTGTACGTTATTTTTTTTAACAAAAAATTATAGTAAAAAAAAAATCTAAATTTACTTTTATTTTTTTTTAGCTTTTATCAAATGCCAATATATTTGCAACGTATATAAATAAACGTTACAATATATATATGACAATAGATGGCGTTCTACCAAAAACACCGTCAAGCGTAGTTTGTTTACATGAATGTCAGAGCAAGCATTCACTATCTTTAACTTTAATTTCCACCTTCAGATCATGATTTCAAGCTATTTGCTATCGTCAGTGAAGGACAGGAATAAGAAAATAGATCTAAACACAAACTCTGAGCGTTTATGAAACAGTTTCTATTCAGCTTGCAAGTGTGAATCTTTTAGACACGTAATGTCTTCAAACTCAGCATAGCAAGCCAGATAGCTACATGGGTCTGATCTCAGTTCAGCATCACCACATAGTAGAAGCCTCTGCAATATATATCATTGCAAGAAAGACCTCAAAGGTACATTTATGAAAAACAAAAAAACACAAGTTAAAATTTGCTAACGCTTGTATTTATGACAATAGATGGCGTTCTACCAAAACACCATCAAGCATAGTTTGTTTACATAAACGTCAGAGCAAGCATTCACTATTTCTAACTTTAATTTCCACCTTCAGATCATGATTTCAAGCTATTTGCTATTGTCAGTGAAGGACAGGAATAAGAAAATAGATCTAAACACAAACTCAATAGCTTGAAATCATGATCTGAAAGTGGAAATTAAAGTTAGAGATAGTGAATGCTTGCTCTGACGTTTATGTTAACAAATTATGCTTGACGGTATTTTTGGTAGAACGCCATCTATTGTCATAAATACAAGCGTTAGAGTTTTAACTTGTGTTTTTTTGTTTTTCATATATATATATGATTTAAAAATACTTTTCCATAGTGGCTTGACTCAGTTCAAGTTTTTGGAGTATTTCATTAGGATATGAAAAGAGTGTAATGTTAAATAATTATACATACTCATCTAAATCAATGTTCATCGACTACATATTTCACAAAGAATAATAACTTTTTTTTCATTCCATCATGTGGAAGTTGTAATGAATAAAATTGGACATCAATTACCATATGCCATTATTTTTTTTAATAATGAAGTCAAAAGTCTTGAACAAATCAATAAAAACAATAAAATGCACATTATAGCCTTTGTGGAAGTTTTTGGCAATAAATTTTATCTATAGTACTCACAGATTCTCCAAAACCATGTAGATTCTCTGAAAATTATTTATCTATATTTAGAGGCAATTTATTTAATAAAACCTATGAAAATACTTTTGTTATAGTAGACAGTATTAATATTTTATTATAATTTATTATTTTTTAAATCTTCTTTACTTTTATAAATTGCATAAATAGAATCTTAAGATTAGATTGCACAAATTTGTTATCTCTATATTCCCAAAAAATTCTAATAGGTTTGAAACAAAAAATATTACGATTATAAAACTTCACTAGATATTAATTAAGACTTGCAATCTTTCAATTAAGTTGGATATTTTTGTCAAAAGTAAAGAAGTTGGTAGGAAGAATATGTTATTAAAAATTACCTCTGGATTCACATATCATTATTCAAAAGGTAAACAAGATATTTTCACTACTTGTTTAGTGTATTTTCAAAATCATGTAAAAATATGCTTGCCAATGTTCTAATAGCATTTGTAATATAGTTTTTCAGATCCTTATTTTATTTTCAGTGCATCAAAAACAATCTAAAATGACTAGGATTAGCAAATAATTATATATTTCATACAATTTTAATAATCCAATTATTTTAAGTCTTTAGGCCAATTATGGTACCTTTGATTTTACATTTCTATACTTCATACAAATCACCACATTCAATTTATTATCATGTTAAGTTGATAATACCACATGTTTCTTTCAATAAAATCATGAATGATATTAGAATTATCAAGAAACCTGCTAGGTTTCTTTTTTTATAATGAACCCAACAGATTTATGCCCAAATATATTACGTGGAAAAATTTCATGTATCATTAACATGATAAGCTTGTAATTCTAAATGGACAATTTGAGAATTTGATAGCTGTTGAATTTTGCATATTTAGAAAATTACTTTTAAAAAATGTATACTGAATTTGTTACCAATATGTTTGGAGTAAAATGCCCTATTATATATGTAAACCAGATGATAATATTATTTTGTTATTCACATCAGATTATTTTTTAATGGAGATTGTACTGAATTTAACAATAATTTAAATTAAATACATAATGTAACTTTATTTACATCATTTAATCAGTCTGCTTATAGAGTTATTTATATAAATATATGGACTTAGAGTTACTCTCATTTTTATATGTTTTACATTACAAGAAACATGAACCCATTCCAGACTGCAAAACTTTTTCATGATATCTCTAGTAATGGAATTCTAAATGTTAACCTGTCTTTTCAACAAATAATGTAATTCTTATAAACTCATTATAATCAAGTATTATGAAAAAGTAACAATAAAAGTTCAAAAGTTTTATAATGCACTAAGCATGCTTTCAGCAGGTTACTACCAGAAGCATAGTGCTATTTAAAGTGTAACAGATAAAAGTATGTCTATATACATATATAGACATAGTTTGATATGTAAATGAGGCTTAATACCTAAATGCAGCATTTAAATCTTCTATTTTTCAACAATAAACATCGCATGACCACCACTTCTTATGCTTGTGTATAACTGTTGTTAAAACAGGCAAAACTCACTATACGTATTGCCACACACAGCAAGCTAGAGTAATCAATGGATGCCAGCATTGATTAATCTAGCTTGGTGTGTGTGGCAATACGTATAGTGAGTTTTGCCTGTTTTTATTTTTCAACAACAGAATGTGTGAATCCTTTCTGTTGATAGAATGTGGATCATTTGTGATTTCCCAAGCCTCTCTATGTTTTCTTTTTCTATCATCTCAAATTTGTGGAAGTGAATGTGTGGCTTATAGTGAGCTCATGATTGAGAAAGATTGATTTGTATTTGTTATTCTATTTGGCTCTGCTGAAAAAGTATGTATGCTGGGAAATTCTCATGGATATATTTGATTTTGCATGAGATTCACCATAATATATAGTACTACAGAATAGGGCACTGCATATAATTTTAAAGACTATTTGAGGAACATGCTCTGCTGGTATTTTGTCTTTTGAGTTATTTAGTAAATTCTTTAGTGATGAAAGCTATCTAAAGCTTACTCTGTAAGTGTTAACATATATATTCCTTAGATTTTTTGCAAATCTAGGGATGTGTGGAAGGATTATCCATGCTTTTGGCATATTAGATATTTATGTTTGGGTTTTGATTTGTGTTGGTATAAAATTTTTCGATTGTCATTATTAGCATTTACGATTATATCAGAGACTTATGAGATTGTTGATGTAAGCATGGATGTTGTTTTTTCTATCTACCTTGTAATTGCATAAATTTTTGTTTTTATACAAGAAACATTTGAAACTTATGAGTTTGTGTTCTAAAGGGATTCTTGATTTGGGATGAATGGCACCTCTTATTTGGATAGGTTTTAAATTCATTTTAAAGTCAAGCTCATAATTGTTTTTCTGAATGTATATATCCAGAAAATTAATCCCTTGATTTTTTGTCTTCAATTTCCGTAGTCCATTGTAAAGGTGATGGTTTTTCAAGATCCACGTGTTACTGTAGATCTAATTTTCTGATGTAAATATAAACACGTCATCAACATATTTCATGTAGATGTCATTCAATGCAGGATCTAAATGTTTTAATAAAATATTATTCTCAAATTTTGAGAACACAATGCTGCAAACTATTCCACTCAGTGGAAGACTCATAGCCACCCACTCTTCATTCTTCATTGCCAAATTGCTACTATTCCCTTGTCAATTCATTTTAAAACTATTATATAATTCCATTTATGATAATAGAATTACAACACATTTTAATTTGCCACACATTTTAATTCTTTAATTACATTTGCCAAAATTCCGACTCCAATCTTTTCTTTCTGTTGTTTGCAAGTAAATATAAATACGCACAGTAGGCACAGTTGTCAGAACTGAGAAAAAAATGGACAGGTTTAGAAAACTGGAAATCTTTTGCTGCAATCTGTATGACAGACTCTTGAGACAGGAGATTCATTCTGTAAATTAATGTATATCTGGGCTGTGTTTTTCAGAAATCTTCTTGTCAATTTATATGTGAAAAGTGCCTAAAGATGAAACGAAATTATTTTATATTTTTGCATTAAAAAAGAATCTTTTCCAGAAGGATAAATTATTTATCTTATTCTACATAAATATAAAATTATACTGAAACCATTCACAATATATTACAGCAAGATCCAGATGGACATGCTGGATTTAGAGAAATGTTAAACAACAGACATTATTGCTCACATTTCAGATAATTAAAAAAATAATACCAGAAATAAACTAATGCATCTTATATATAGTAAGATCTTTTATTTAGTTGGCCATTTTAAAATAGGTGTTCCCAAACATCTTATTGTTATTACAAAAGAATTTAATATAAAACCAGAAGCTATAATTAAATCAGGCTATAAAGATACATATTGATTTCACATTGATAAAGGGATTACACAGGGAACATATTGCCACACACATAACTAAGACAAAGAATCTAAGTTGAATGCAGGCAATCAAAGACATTAAAAAAATATTAACAACATTAGATATGCAGATCTCACTATATACACATACATGTAACAGCCACTCATAAAGAAGTATGGACATTTTAACTTAAAGAAAAAAGGGGGGGGGGATTGCCCTTCTAGAAATAAATTTTGCAATGATTTACAAACCAATGTGTTAATATCCGCCCTATTTTTCTGTTTGTTGATATTTTGTGATGTTTTTTAAATTTCTTCAGTGGAAAATTTTTCTTATTGAAATGTTCCAACACTATGTCTAATTATAACTCTCTAATATATTATATTCTCTTTCATATCTTTCCAATGAAAACAATCAATATTACATTTCTTTCTAGTATATTTCAGATAATTTTTTTAAAGTAGATATGGTCTATCAGTCTAAGAAAACCATACTTGAATTCATCATAAAACACTCTTAGAAAACCAAGCACTTTTTATTCATTTTACATGTCCAATGCAATGAAAGTACAATTTTATAATAATGGACTTTATAATATTATATTCTGCAATTTGAAGAAGGATATTGATTGCTTTTATGATCTTGTCATTATATTTTTAAAAATTTTACTCAACATCTTTAGAGTTGCTAATGTCTTTATATTAAATACTCTTTCTTTTAACTTGTTAAAAGTAACATCAGCATCCTGGAGTTTATGTTTAATTTCAACATGTCTACTTTTCTATCTATAAAACCATCAAGATACTTAAATTAGTTTATATTCTCAAGTTGCTAACCATCCAAACAAAAAATTTCTGTGGATTTTTTTTCCATCACTGGCTGATAAAGAGCTTTAGTTTTTGAATATTAACATTGAAGCAGTGAATCTACGATACAGATATTGCTTCACTATCTGATGACATGATTAGCAATAAGATGGGATTCAAACACATCCTTCCACATACTTGGGTCATCAGAGAGTCAGCTTTCAGATACACGTAACTCTTCCCAGCCTCATATAATAATTTTAAATATGTATTTATAGGTATTAAGCGTATAAAATTAATTATAGTTTAAATTCCATAAACATAAGGGTCATGTATGTGTGTTTATGTATAGCGTATTTGTTATTTCAGCAGAATTTTGCATTAACTCATATATATACGCTAGATGTATATATATGTTTGACTAATAGGTTAAGCAATTTTTATTAATAGAATGAAATTTATTTAAAACAAAATATTTAAATGTAATGCACATTTGATAAGCATAATTATTTTTAACTTTAATGCAAAACCCTGCTGATATTGAACTATAAACTTAATTCAGGTCTACAATACTAATTAAGTTTATAGGAAGATGTGAAGCATGGATCGGGCTTCAGATCCATTGCTTCATTTCCCAATAGTTAGTGAGCAAAAAAAAAAAAATGTTAAAAAAAAAATGCTGTTGCTTCAGGTCAGAGGTCAAAATTTTTGTGCCAGGTGAGTTCAAACCTACTCTTTATTTGCTGTAATATTTAATTTGTTACTACCTACGGTGTTTTCTTTACTTTATTATATCTCACGGTTTATCCATAATTCAATCTTCTGTGTCTTAAATCGGGTCTGTGTTGTATTTAGTCTAACAAGTTATATTTATCTTTTTACTTTCTAAATTTTCCGGGGTCTGGTGGTACATAAGGTTTTATGTTTGTAGCATTATACTGTCTTTGTAGGCTGAGATTATTTTTCCAAAACAAAACACTTATTCCACACTTCTTTTTTAATGTGTGAGGGCCTTTATATATTGGAAAAAACTTTTTTACTTCTCTCTGCACTATACTAGTTGGCCTCAGATCTCTCAGCCACACTTGCTTCCTTTGCCTGAATTGATATTGGCGGTTTCGTTTTGTCTTCCGATGCAGCACTGCCCATCTTAATCGTTTGCTTGTGATCTTTTGGTTTCCTAGTTGGTCTATTTTCTCCTCTTCCACTAAGATTTTGGTTTTGAATACCTGAAGACATGCTGTGCCATATTGCAAATGTATCGGAGTAGCTCCAGTCAAGTCACTCATTTTATTAATGTCTTGTCCCATCTTTTCAGTTTCGTTTACCAAATCCACAGTCTGAAGCGTCATTGTGCTCTTGCTCCCCTCTATGATTCGACAATTTTGTTCTCCACTTTGCCTTCTGTGTTTGACTGACAAGTCCAAGTGGTGACTATCTTTACATGCTTCTTCATCAATCAGTGATTCAACCTGAATATCACCTTGCTCTTGTTGGTCTTGTCCCTTTTCCTGATTATCATCATCTGGTAATACTTTTGTTCTGGTCGTATGTTGTTGCTGGAGACCCATGTTTTCCTCCAAACGGTTCAGTCTTTGTGATGTCATATTCATGAATTCTTGGAACATGTTCATCATCATTTTGTCTTCATCTATCATTTCTTTGATGAGATCTTCCAAATTGTATTTTTGGTCACTGCATGTTGCCATATTTGGAAGGTTGAGCACTACCTCCTCATTGCTGTCATAATGTTCGTCTTTCTTCTGTTGGTCCATTTTTGCCTAATATTGGCTATTTTCTATAACAATCACTATTTTATAACTTAGATGACAAGAAAAAAAAACTAATTAAGATAATATATTTTATTATACGTATCTAGGAGCTATATCCTTCTGTATATCAAAAAAAAATTTTACTTCTTTCTAAAATAAGTCAGTATTCTAAGTTCTTTATTTTATATAACTATCTGTTTTATTTATGTTTTCAGAAATTAACTTTGCCTACCTCACGAGGTCCTATCTTAAAACTATGCCTATATGTATCTGTTTGTACATGAAAAAAATATAATATATATAAAATCCTGCCGTGTCTGTCTTTAATAACTATACTACATATTATTCTCCTCACTTTATTTATTGTTATATTTCATTAAAATATCACTGCTATTTTGTCCCAATATAATTAAAATAATACACTTACAGCTTGACCTGGCTTTCTCTGACACCTGAAACAACTAAAAAATGCATTTACATTAATACAAGCATATATATAAAAAATATGTGAGCAAAATATACGTAAGTCATGTTTAAAAATTATTTTGGCTCACTATGCATACATTGTTATTTTGATCATCTACTATAGTTTGGTTTATTTGATATCCGATATGAGAGATTGCACTTGCTGACAAATTTATTTGAGAAGGGTGCCAGTCGACAAGACAATGGCCATATCAAATATACATATTAATGGATAATGACCCAAGCACACATTGATAAGGTTTATAAAGTTTCATGCGATTACAATTTATTTTGATTTTCACTTCACTTTCAAAAAAAAATCTCTGCATGAATCAGTAAATAGTATTTTAAATGACAACATTAAGTAAGTCTAAGACGTATAACAACTAAGTAAGGTAACATGTCTGACCTGGGTTCGAAACCACGCTACCATTTTGGTCAAGACAGAAAAAAAATTTAACCAGCCTAAAGTACGATTAACAAAACAAAATATTAATACAAAAAACAATTAAAATAAAAGTAAAATCCCATGATAACCGCCACTCCGAATTATGAACCTGGGATCGAAACCAACTACCATTTTGGTCACAACTCGAAATAGATTAACAATTATCAAGCAATTTTACAGAATCACGCATTGAGATCAAAAACTGTTTCAAAAAACATTTATATAAAAATGGGTTTTACCGAACTATAACAAAGTGTATACCATATACACCCATATATATGAATATGTACATCATTAAATAAGCATATATATGACTACATATAAATATACAAACAGATATACCTATACAAATATTTCTTTTATTATTATGTTCATGATTTTCTTAGAAAGATTCATCATATTGCGGACCGCATACTCCTATTATTTCAGGCTAGTAAACGCTGGTCGCCACTATGACAAGGAAGCAATGATTGCAGACGTAGACCTATTATTTCAGGCTACTCAGCAATTCTAAACTCTAAAGTGTAAGGGGTCTTCACCTAAACGGTTACTAAAAGAATCTTCATAAACGATCACTAAAAAACAAGGGCTTCACCTAATGGTTACTTCAAAGGGGCTTCACCTAACGGTTACTCAATAAATGATTCAATAGCATAATCCGAATTGAGAGAAGAAAAAAAATCTTAACTAAAGGTGGCTGACATATATGTTATGCAAAAATACTTTAATATATATATTTATTAAACGAACATACGCATTTACTTTGTATTAAGTTGAAAATTAAATTTGATATTTACGAAACTTATACTTATATACAAAATAAAAGTCATAGATCAATTCATAGATCACATGACCCTATCTCTTAAGCTTGTAAGTTATAAACAGTGAGGATTGCCAATTCCTCTACAAGCTTTATGATAAATGCTTAGCCAGAGCCAGCACTTAAAATATCTCTGTCAGGAACCTCCCCCCCAAACCCCTGACCATGGCAATCCTCACTGTTTATAACTTACAAGCTTAAGAGATAGGGTCATGTGATCTATGAATTGATCTATGACTTTTATTTTGACTATTTATAGTCTCTGCCAAAAAGTCTTATGCAATTTTATATTGCTATGACTACTACTATATGGCATGGCTGAAGATCTATCAGCCCCATATAGCTATTTGAGTTGGATAGCTGGGTTTGAAGACATGTACATGTCTGAAAATTTCAGATTTTCCACTCAATAGATAACTTTTAGCTAAGTGCTTAGCTTTGGGTTGGTATTTTTAGATCTAGTGTCTGAACCTACCCTGACACCTCTCTGAGGAGTGCCAAAGCACGAAACCATGGTCAGGGGTTTGGGGGGGAGGTTCCTGACAGAGATATTTTAAGTGCTGGCTCTGGCTAAGCATTTATCATAAAGCTTGTAGAGGAATTGGCAATCCTCACTGTTTATACTTATATATTTGCGAGGAAACGTAACTGCAAAATATTTAAAAGTAAAAAAAATTTTGCATGATTAAAATTATTCATTATATATAAAAACGAAACGCAGAGAAAGTGAAAAAAATATTTGCTAACACCGTATGTTGACACGTGTTAATTTGAACTTATCAAAACTTTTTGATCTTCGAAAAACTTTCTATTAATGGAAAAATGTTATCTCTTAGATACAAACGGAAAAATTTTTTTATTATCTATTTGTAATTTTTACTAAAATATTAACACTATCGTATATATGTTATATTTCGAAAAACATTATTATTTCAAAACTTCTCATGTTTAAGTAGTACTAAAGTAACATAAAGTACGAAAGCTATTTTAAGGGAAGGCAGGTGGGTATATATTTGACACTTCCACCTCATCAAAGCGATATACTTTATAAGACAAACAACAATATGGCGACTGGCCATGACAAAACTACTCATTCGGAAAAAAAATTTCTATAACTCTATTCTCCTTATATATATATATATATATATAAAACAACTAACGGAGTGTTAACTTTTCTAAACGTAAAACATTCATTTTAGCAATTTAAAACTCGGGGAAAAATTTTTTTTTACCTTATAGACACATTTAACTTTTTAATTAATTAAAAAAAAAGATATTTGCTCTCATTAGGAAACAAAACTCGGAAAAATTATACGTATATTTTTATATAACTATATTAAACTAAAACTAACTTCTCAGGGTAGTAATTTTTTTTTTAAAAAAAATGACATACGTCCCACTGCGACCAACTAGAAGCAAAAAATTTTACGTATAACTAACAATTATTTCGTGTTATTTAAAAAAAACATTATATATATGCGTACAAACCCGGGAAAAAAAAATTTACATATATATTATTCATTAATTTAAAACAGAAGAAAGTAAAAAAACATTATACACCCATACAAATGTTATACAGGGCATTGCAGGGTATGTAAATTTTGAATAGACACACGATGGGCGTCCAGAATACGGAGAAAAAAAAATCTTATACGTCTACCTATATTTTCAAATGCCCTATTCCTATTCTTCCACTAAAAAAATGAAATTCGGCCCCACGTTGGGCGCCAGAATACGGAGAAAAAAAATTTACTGTGACAGTCAGATGATGTATGTTGGCTTAACCCAGTTCGAATACTAGGTGAAGGTACCTCGGGGCCACTCATACGCGAGATATTAAATCAAGAATACTATGACCTCTGCCCATTCGCCTATTCTCGAGGCCTGATCACGAACAAACAACACTATCTGAGCCATGCATAAATTATTTTTCAACCGGCCAAGCTTAGCACAGCGGTAGAGACATGGACTGGAAACAGATAAAGAGCTAAATAGTTAAATGTGCAAAAGTACTAAGAAATATGTGTTTTGCGTTTTGCGTGCCTGGATCATTGAAAAGTAAAATAAAGCATTTATAACAAATTTAGCAAAAGTCAAGCTTGTTAGTTAAAGAATAGATATTTAATTAATGACTTTAAAATAGGAATAATGATTTAATGGCCTCCGCTATTCCCCTAAATTAATGAAACAAACTAATTAGACAATAAAAACAGATTAATAGGTTTGCGGTCTAACTCTTTTCTTCCCAATTTTATTAAAAATTGTCAACTCGATCTTCTCGATAAAGTACGATAAAAAAAAGAATCTTTCACAAAGCATTTCTAATTGCTTTGCGCTACAAACAGTGTTTAAAAATTATTTAAAACGTATATAGCTAAATCAGATATACGTAATAAGCTAATGGCGGACAAAAGAGGCGTTATCAAAGAGATCAAGTTGGCACACAAAAGAAACTGACTCGTATTTAATTAACAAACATAATTAAAATTGGAAAGAGATTTTAAATGAACAAAAATTAACTATTAACTCAACCGCAATGGAATACTAAATATTTACACAGGTTAGTAAGGAAGAATAGCGAAGGGAAAAAAAAGGTTAAATATAGATAGATGATCACACTATATTTATAATTAAGACTCGTCTAATAAAAATGGTTACATAACAAATACATATAATTCAATGAAGCAATTAAAAAAATATATGAACAAAAGGTAGCATAAGAAATAGTTCAATAGAGGAGATACGATTACCGTCCTTTTTCCTTGGTCATGTTCCCTACGGTGTTCGTGGCTTGATCCGACCGTCGACAGGTATTTGTCCGGACAATGAAAATATGTAGTATGGTTTCACGAAAAGTTCTCCAGACACGGCACAGAGTTCAGATGACTATTGAGTGGATACTATGGCATTTTGGATGGTATTCAGGAACCTCAGCGATAGGCAAAGCTATTTATTTGCCTAGCCGAGCATATTCATTTCCTTCAAAATACTATGGCTTTTAACTGGAGCATGTTCAAACTTCTCCATTATTTGAAAATGACAGCTGTATAACTTTTTTGGAGCACACGCTAAATGTGAAGCAAATCGGAGAGAGTTCTCCAAAAAGAAATATGAATGCACTCTCAAGAAAACTTGGAATAACCAGCAAGAAAACTCTGAATGAATCCTTCAAAAGCAAAATCTGAATCAACGGAATCCTTCACAAGGAAAATTTGAATACTGAATCCTTCGAAAGGAAAAATCTGAATAATCTGAATCCTTCAAAAAGAAAAATCTGAATAATCGTCTTTTGTTCTCACTTCTATTTATACCCTCTCTGTCAGCTACCTTCTATTGTTTGTATGATCTGAGATCTTGATAAGCCTCCCCATGCTCCTTTGTTTTAAAGTAACATTTTCTAAAAATAAGTTTTACTTTTTTACTCTAGATTTCTTTCTTTAAAGTTTGAATTCTATTAATTAAAAAGAAAGAAAGAGAAGGCCATCTTTAATTAGACTTGAATGGCTCACTAATCAAAACTATACATTCTTTTAGAAAATGTTGGCGGGCTTATCTCAAAATCAAATCATACTAAATATTTTAACAAAATTTTAACAACAATATATTATTTTTTTATAGTAGAATAAGCATTTTATTTCAGCAGAATTTTGCATTAACTCATATATATATGCTAGATGTATATATATGTTTGACTAATAGGTTAAGCAATTTTTATTAATAGAATGAAATTTATTTAAAACAAAATATTTAAATGTAATACACATTTGATAAGCATAATTATTTTTAACTCTAATGCAAAACCCTGCTGATATTGAACTATAAACTTAATTCAGGTCTACAATACTAATTAAGTTTATAGGAAGATGTGAAGCATGGATCGGGCTTCAGATCCATTGCTTCAATATGTTATATAAAGTATTATTATTACATTGGTTTATTATTTTTTTTTTAGCATTAGCTCATACGAAATGCTTATAGAAGCTAATACAATACTTGAGAAGATTCTGGAAGGCAATTAGAGTAATTTAAATTTAGTAAACAAAAGAGTGATGCATTAGTTTAATTAAAAAAAATCACTTATGTAAATAATTTTGGCCAGCCTAGTAATTTAATTGAAATTATATCTGTTTAAATCTGTTTCTAAATTAGAAATAAGTTCGAACATTACCTATGGGAACTTATCAAATGATGGCATCTTCTACTATGTAAAGTCAAAAGCATATTTCCTGTTGATTGAGATCACACAAGGTAAGTTGGTATCTACATTGCTTTGGAGGATTCTTTAAAAGCTTTTCTGAGATAATAGGACTGGATAAATAGAGCTCAATTTTGACACAGAATTAATTAATTTTTTTAAGTTTGGAGGCCAACAGAATCCATGTCACTCAAAACTGCAATAATATGATGTTTGAATAGTGGGACCAAATTCACCTTTTTCTGATCTTCCAAAGATCATCTCTGAGACATAATGCCATCCTTATATATAAACTAATGGACTTCCTAATTAAATGTAGAAGGTGATTTTATGGAAAAGATGCTATCTACCACCCAATAAAATAAGTATTTCTACCCCTGCTTTAATGTAACTGTTTTGCAAGAATGTGGATCCATCTGGCTGATAAGTCTACATATTATCAGAAGGTAATCATTTCAATGTTGCTTTAAAGAACTTGTTTCTTCCTATTTCAATTATATACTTTATTTAATCTATGTAAATGTAATTCTCTGCCTACTAATACACTGGTGATGTATCACCAGTTATATTTATTGTATTTTAATTTTTTATTTAATGACTCTCTATAACCCTATAAAAATATAAATCTGTAGTTTCTTTTCATCTGTTTCATGCTCTCTATATTTTTTTTTGTATCTTGGTGCAACAAATTTAATCAATTACTATTGTTTTATGTTTTACGTACTTTGTTCTGGATTTGAATTTATGCCAATTAGATCCAACCTCACAAGCTTAATTTATTATTATCTTCAATCCCACTATTAAAGGGAGGTTTAATTAAAGTTCGTAAGCTTTCTTATAAAACACATGCTTGCTCAGTTGAATAATGATTGAATATAACTATATATATGTTTTAATGGCAGATTGTTATTAACACTGCCCTTTTCTATTAGTTATATCAGCTTGCCATTAATTGCCTAATGCTGTTGATTAAAATGCAATTTTCAATATTTCGAAAATAATATCAATGACCTTCACTTCTTTACTCATAATGTCAGATGAGCATTAGATTTCGTGTTATATTTTGATTGTCTATTTAAAATATATGTGGGATTTGTTTGCATGAAAGGATGTTACTTCCTTATTATGACATTCTAACGATTATTTAAAATAATATGTAGACTTATAGTATGGTTTAATATTTAGGGCTGTAATTGACATATCAATGTCATTAGGAATGTGCTGACATACTGCAGCATTGCTAACATCTGCCAGCATTATTAATTATTATATTTTGCTTTGTCATTTTGGGATCATTGGGAAATCTGAACCCATATCATTTTATTTGTTCTAACCAAGGGGTACTCTTATGTCCCAAAATACTTTCAGATTAGAATAGTGAATGTTCTGTGTGGGATGACCCCAGAAAAGCCAGCCCATTACACTTCCTACCTACCACATCTTGAGGTACTGCTCCACCAAAAGTGGAACATACTCTCATATTTTCTAGTACATGATGAAACCAAACCTTTATTGCTGCCATTCATGCTAGCAGTGCAACGGATTACTATTTTAGATTTATGCTCATTTAATATCTGTAAATCGTAATGCTGCGATAATATTAATCCATTCGTTATTCATTAATATTAATTGTATTTGGAATGTCACAAGTCAAGCTTGTATTAAGCTGTCAACCCTTTCAGGTAAACGATTCCTGGATGCATTAAGAATGTTCTATTTATTATTTAGATTGCTAAACTCCGTTAAATTTTTGTATAAATAAAATCTTGTTAAGTTAAATCCGCAAATAGTTGTGTATTCAGATACCACATTTATTGCAATTTATATTACTGTCATTCATCAATGATATTCACTCAATGTTAGAAATTGTGCACCAACTGTAGTATGATTATTATATATGTTAATTCAATCATGGCTATAAACAACAAAGGCTTTCACTGATTATGTATATTTCGTGATGGTCATTAGTTACCTATTTTCTCAATTCTAAAGTCGCATTAATATTGTTAAATTATTATGAGAAAGTTTGTTAAATCATTATTGGCATATTAAACCACACCGTATTGATTAAACACTTTGTATATTATATATAAGTATTATTGTTAAATTATTATGAGAAAGTGTTTGTAATCATTATTATTATTATTTTTTCATATGTCATAGCATCGGCCGGGACGCGAACCCACACCCGTCTGCAAACAACTACTTGCTTGCAAGGCAGATACGATGACCTCTCGGCTAACAATGCTTGGCATATTAAACTGCACTGTATTGATTATACACTATATATATATATATATATATATATATATATATATATATATATATATATATATATATGTATCATCGTTAAATTGCTATGAAAAAATTTGTTTAATTATTATTGGCATATTAACCACGCAGTATTGATTATATATATATAGAGTTTGGTTCTCAATGCACTTGTTCCTTAATTGACATGTTTGTGTCAACATCATGCCATGTACAAATAGTAAATTATGTAACCTTATAAATATGCCAATCAAATATTCTTTACTTGAAACCTATATTTAGAATATATAAATGACTATGTCATAGCGTATTTATTAAAGTTTATGTCTCAGTTTATTCAAGTGTTCAGAATCATTATTTAATTTAGTCCCTCTATTTGTCTATGATAATTTGTTACTCTAAGAATTTTTTATGTCTGGGTTATCCAGGATTTTATGTATCACAGGTACACACCCCTTTTATGATAAATTATCTGCATCTTCATTCCATGTCAGTCGTTTACCAAACAATTTAGTCTCATCATTTCTCGACCTACCCATCTAAAAATATTATCTCATTGTTTATATGCAGTGTTCATTCATAATTTAGTTAAATAGTCATACTTAGTCACAAAGTATCATGTCTCTCTGCTATGTCTCTAGGCCTGGAAGGAAATTAAATTTATCTGTATCACCAGAGATGTTGTTCATGTTGATATAGATTTGGGAATCGGCAAATAGGTTAGAATTCATGATTGCTCCTGACCTGTGTATCTCGGGTATGATTGGATTTGAGTTACTTTTGCTCAGATTCTAAGTCTTGTTGAACAAACATGCAAATTGGACCAGTACAATATTTGTATTCAGAACATTAAGTATATTCTGTAAATCATCTTTCGAATTGGGGAAAATAGCATAATCTTCAGCATACTGTAAATCCAAAATCTAAGAAAGAAGTTCTTATTTTTCTTTAAATTGATTCAAATTAAAAGTTCCAACCAAACCTTCTCCTAATCCTTATTTCATTGATACACCTATAAACAATTCAAAAAGCAATTGTCATAAAAATTGATAACAATGTTGGCCCTAATATATATTTTGCTAAAACAGTTTTTATTTCAAATGTTTCAGATTTCCATCTTTAATAATAAACTTTCTCTTATTCAGGAAGTAGAAATTATAAAATACACATAAATTTTGGTGGGTAGCCAACTAATTTCAAATAATGCCATAATTTTGTGTAAATAATTGAATCAAATACCTTGACCAAATCTTAAAAGCAACATATATAAATAATTTTGTGTTCACAACATTTGTCTGGCAATAAACATCATATGTATAGTCTTCTTCTGAAGAATGGAATGTATGCTTCACTTGCCACTTATATCTAATGTTTAATGCATACCTGATAATCATTGCTTCAATGACAGTTCAGTAAGGTCTCATTTTCTAAAATCACATTGTGTCTCTGATAACCATTCATAAGGGATTATAAGTAGCCTATTCAACAAATTTATTGAAAGAAACTTTAGTTAGTGCAATCTTAAATATTCCTTTTATTTTTATAAATTTGAACAATAGAATCATTCTTAAGATCAAGTGATCCTACTTCATGATTTATACATTCCTAAAAAGTTCTAGCATTTTTGAAATTAACATATCACTATCATATTATAAAACTTCTCCAGTTACTTCATTAGAATCTGAAGTCTTAATATTTTTAACATTACAAAGAACTGTTTTGATTTCACTAAGCTGGATATTTTTGTATAAATCTAAATGAGTAGATAAAATGGATATATCACTAAAAATCAATTCTTGTATCATTCTCACAAGATGATCAAAATAAAATCTCTTTCTTTTTCCAAATATTATTATTATCATTTAAGGGAGTGTCATTGCTACATGTAATAGAATTGTGATACTGTATTTCAGGGTCATATGTTGCTTTGCATCGAAAAGGATCTAGAATGACACAATCAGTGAACATTTATAACTTCTTTACAGTTTAATTTACCAAATATTATAAGTCTTCTTGTCAGTCATTGAAATTCTGTCATCAGATCTTCGTGTTTATTATGAAACTCCACCATTTTATTTATTATCCTGATAAGCAGGAAATTTCACCGTTCTTTTTAATCAAATTGCTAATAATAATATCATTACTAGAAACCTGACCATGATTCTTTTTTTAGTGAACCTAAGAATAGATTTATTTGTATTCACAACACTCTCCTTAGAGGAATTTAATACTTTAGTAATATAACAATCCTGGAATTCTAGCAATTTTAGTGTTTAATAGTAGTTGGAATTTAGTATGTATAAAATACTCCTAAAAACAAACATTAATATGAATGGAATAAAATCGACTTTTTAATGCATTAGGGCATACTAATCTATAATTCATTTAACAATATGCAATTGCAAGATCTCACTGTACTTATTGCTATAAATATATGTATATTTAAATATGCATACAAAAACGCATATATACATATATGAGACAATATGTTCTGTTAAATATCAAAGCCCAATTTATTACATAAAGAGGAAGAAGACACTTATTAAAAAATTTAAATAGAATAAAAATATAGGTTTGATAATTAAATATGGAAAAAAAATTATGATGACAGAAAAGACACTTGACATTGATACTTGATAGTAAAAATGTAGAAGTTATGCATGCTTTTGTTTTCTTCAATTACTTATTAATAACTGATGATTAAGTAAGTGAGGAAATTGATAGCAGAATTTAAATAAAAATTAATGAAAATAACTTGATATTTCGTTTCTTTTTTTTAAAAAAAGAATAAAAATTATGACAGTTATTTTATTCGCTGTGATTTTATTTTATGAATGTGAAAGATGGATTATGATAAAAAGTAGAAAAAGGATTATTTGTACGATTAACTGAGCCTTAACAGTAGTTCTGAAAAAGATATTCTATGCACTGTAGTGGTCAGGATGAGCTGTCAACAGCAACATTACCACTAGGGTAATTTATAGCATCACAACTCATTTGAACACCACGCAATACTTTATTTTGTTTGGCTCGCTCGTGATCAGCAAGAGAGAGAGACTCTTAGATTTATATTATAACTATATGACCTTGGGCAATCAAGACAGTTAATGCAATATATATTGAAAATACAAATACTTTATTAGTAATACATTACAAACAAAAGAAATAAACACCACTTAATTGTTTCTAGACTCATTGGAGATAGTGGAAATTACAGTAATTTGTGATTATATGTGTCAAGAGTTTCAGTATATATATATATATATATATATATATATATATATATATATATATATATATATATATATATATATATATTCTTTAAAATTAAATATATTCAATTTATAGACAACTAAATACTTAAAATATATAAATAATAAATTTATTAATATCTAATCGATTTTCGTTCAAAATATGAACCTTATCAAGATATTACAACAATTGAAAAAAATTTTTCACGTGATTTACATATCATATATAGGTCAAACTTAACAATAAAGATGTTTTTAAATTTTCCAATTTTTATTTAATGACCATTTTCCACCTAACTTAACCGACCCTTGTACTAAATTTATACATTTCTCTTTATTTTCATGTATATACAATGTTTCATATACTTTTCTTTCTTTATAATTTTTACAATATTTGATGACTTCAATACTTTCTTCACAATTCATAATGTGTCCTGTTTCTAAAAAATGGCAAAATGGACCTGATTTAATATCTTTTCTTTTTATAGCTCTGTCATGCTCTTTACCCCTTTCTGTTTTACTTTTTGCTGACTGACCTATGTATATCATCTTGCATATTTTACAAATAATTTTATATATTATTCCTATCCTATCATTCTTATCATTCCTTATTTTAGAATTACTTACTAGTTTTTTTAAAGATTTACTATTTTTCCATCCAATACCTATATTAAGATTTATTTTTTCTTTTCTATCATTTAGAATTTCATATACATCCTTAGAATATGGAATAGAAATCCATTTCTTATTTTTTCTTTCAATTTTATTGCTAACTTTTTTATACCTATTTTTATTTATTAAAATATTTTTTACAACTTTACTATTATATCCATATTCAATGTATTCATCTTGGATTTTCAATTTTTGCTCCATTGCATCTTTATCATTTAATGTAAGCCTATCATTTTTTTCTTTTAACCCTATTAGTACCCCCATTTTTTGACACCAAGGTTGATAAGATTCTGGATGTATCATTCCTCTAACATTTTTATTTTTTATGTAGTGCTTTATATTAATCATTCCATTTTCATCCTTTTTTATTAATAAATCTAAATATTTTACTTCCTTCTTCATTATTTTCTATAGTAAATTTAATATTAAACATATTTTTATTAAGCTCATTAAAAGCTTTCATTATGCTTCTTCCATTTCCTACAACTAAAATATCATCCACATACCTAAAATACTTTATAATTTCTCCATTTTCGATATACCTATCAATTATTTTCTGCTCAATCCAATCAACCATAGTTGATGCCATTATTCCACTTATTGAACAGCCCATTATCCATCCTTTATCAATACTCCAAAATTCATTATTATATTTAACATATAATGTCTCATTAATCATGATTAAAACTTCTTCTATTATTTGTATCCATTCTTTTGAAATTATCTTCTCATCTTTGACTTTTCTAATTACAATGTTAATACTTTCTATCCTAGAAACACTTTGATACATTTTTTCTATATCAAATGATGCTACATTACCATTTCTATTTAATTTAACTGTATTCAAACTTTTTAGTACTTCCTCAGAATTTTTGACACAATACTTTCCATAACCCATACCATCCACAAGTTTTCTATATATAAGATTACACATTTCTTTTAATATATAATCATTAAAATCCAATATTAATCGTACAGGCATATTTTCTTTATGAGTTTTTATATTTCCAAATACCATAGGATGTTCAAACGCAGTTGGATATAATAACTTATATTCATTATTATGGAAGAAGCATAATGAAAGCTTTTAATGAGCTTAATAAAAATATGTTTAATATTAAATTTACTATAGAAAATAATGAAGAAGGAATAAAATATTTAGATTTATTAATAAAAAAGGATGAAAATGGAATGATTAATATAAAGCACTACATAAAAAATAAAAATGTTAGAGGAATGATACATCCAGAATCTTATCAACCTTGGTGTCAAAAAATGGGGGTACTAATAGGGTTAAAAGAAAAAAATGATAGGCTTACATTAAATGATAAAGATGCAATGGAGCAAAAATTGAAAATCCAAGATGAATACATTGAATATGGATATAATAGTAAAGTTGTAAAAAATATTTTAATAAATAAAAATAGATATAAAAAAGTTAGCAATAAAATTGAAAGAAAAAATAAGAAATGGATTTCTATTCCATATTCTAAGGATGTATATGAAATTCTAAATGATAGAAAAGAAAAATAAATCTTAATATAGGTATTGGATGGAAAAATAGTAAATCTTTAAAAAAACTAGTAAGTAATTCTAAAATAAGGAATGATAAGAATGATAGGATAGGAATAATATATAAAATTATTTGTAAAATATGCAAGATGATATACATAGGTCAGTCAGCAAAAAGTAAAACAGAAAGGGGTAAAGAGCATGACAGAGCTATAAAAGCAAAAGATATTAAATCAGGTCCATTTTGCCATTTTTTTAGAAACAGGACACATTATGAATTGTGAAGAAAGTATTGAAGTCATCAAATATTGTAAAAATTATAAAGAAAGAAAAGTATATGAAACATTGTATATACATGAAAATAAAGAGAAATGTATGAATTTAGTACAAGGGTCGGTTAAGTTAGGTGGAAAATGGTCATTAAATAAAAATTGGAAAATTTAAAAACATCTTTATTGTTAAGTTTGACCTATATATGATATGTAAATCACGTGAAAAATTTTTTCAATTGTTGTAATATCTTGATAAGGTTCATATTTTGAACGAAAATCGATTAGATATTAATAAATTTATTATTTATATATTTTAAGTATTTAGTTGTCTATAAATTGAATATATTTAATTTAAAGAATAGTATATCAGAAAGACAACATAATGGTTTTGTAATGCCATCATTGTGAAATATATATATATATATATATATATATATATATATATATATATATATATATATATATATATATATATATATATATATATATATATATATATATATAAGGGACTACATGACATTTAATTTGTGATTGTATATATACAAAGAATTTCAATATAAACAAATATATATTTGGGATGGTAGATTTGATGATCTCTAGGACAGATATACCTTAAGCAGGCATTTGATACTAAATTAAGCATACAAAGGAAAATATGTGAATTAACTCTAAGAAATCTGGTTAAAATAGATGATCACATAGCTCTCATGATCATCACCCAGAAATACTGAAATATCAGATTTGATTATACACAAGGGAGGCAGTACTGGGTTGCTAAAGTAATAAACAGTCTAATGATAAGATAGACTAGAATATGCACACTTCCACAAGACCATATCCAAGTCTCTAGAAATAAATGGATCATAGTAGGAAGGAATGATCATCTTTCCCATGAATCACCATAAGACAGGAATGATCCAAAGCCCAGTAGGTGATATAAAAACGAAGATCCTTCGAGTTCTGAAGTAAGAGGAATATTCCTGCATTGGTATGGATTATATTCAAAAGAGGCCTGGAAAATTAATTTTTTCCAAAGCTAGGAAGTGCATTTGCTGGAAGAGGAATAAACATACAATAAACATGAAGTTATACAACCCAGTAATACCAATTTATATAAAATAATGAATAATTGGCTTTAAATTTAAATACATATATAAATAAAATGTGAACGGTCATGTCATAAGATTACAATATGTGAATATCTATTACATGAGGCTAAATCAGGGCATATGCAGTTATATATTTAAAAATTCTACTGATAAAATTATTCTCTGCTTAATTGGAGATCAACCCTATAGATCTTACAGATATAAGGAAATATTGATATGATAGCCTACAATGATAATATATTAAACTAAATTGTATTAAAAGTTTTATAGAATAAACGATCGTATCTATACCTCATTATTTATAACATAAGTTTTAAAAATTGAAAATAGTGTATCTGCAGTATACATATATATATTTGTCCCTTTTAAAATAAAGTTTTAACTTTAATTCTTAACACTCAATTTTAATTTTAAAATTGAAAGTTATTTATAAATCATTCATAATTGCATTAATGGCTGAGATGACATCTTTGAAAAACATATTTTAAATATGCAAGTTTAATATTGCAAAAAAAAAATTAGAATCAATGAGAGAAAGGATTTACCTCATGTCTTCATTTGACAGAATTAATGGACTTCTTTTAGATGACATTAAATAATTTTAGTCACTGAATATGTATTTACTAAATTTACCTTCTTTATTTAATTCTTAAATAGTAAGTCTAGCAGATTTAAGAAGGATCGAATATATTACAATAGTCGATCTTTTTTAATATACACAATTAATTAAGCTTGTGTTATAATGTAAACATTTTAATAATAAATAAGAATGTTTTATATAACTAAGGAAAATAGATTTTAAAAGAATAATTAATAAATAAATTATTTAAGCAAAGAAAGGAGAATATTAAAGAGGCTATAATTGTTTACTGTGAGGCTATAATTGTTTACAGGTAAAAATCACTATTTTAATGGAGCCTTCACAAAGGATTTTGCCACACAGTGGAAACACTATGTTGAACCTTATAGTACAAGTTAATTGGTTTTTATAGAGTAATGTTCTTTGCTATTGGTTAACTGGTCACTTGGGTGGCATTATACTAGGGGGCTTCAGTATTAATGACAATGGCACAGTGTTTTAGAAACTTTGATTGTCAATTGTAGGCAGGGACTTTAACGGCATCACATTCTATAATTACTGTGGTAACTCCATACTCATGCTTTTCTGGAGATGGCTAGAAAAATTGATGTGCCTATTCACTGGTCATAGCATGATTTAATGTACAACAACTTAGAAAAACTTTACAAGTAGTCAATCACTTTCTTCCCTATATCTATATATCTCTCAAAACAAAGACATCCAGATGTTTTTCAAAATGATTAATTAATTTTAAAACTCAGAAAAATTCTTTTATTATCTAAAAATAATCTTACTGATTTAATTTTAAAGATTTTACTAATTGCATTTTTTAAATTTAATTCTGAATATCTTTGGTTTTATCTAATCCTCCCCAGTAATTACACATTTCTTGTCATACTTTACTGTAACGATAATGTTACACCAAAATATAAATTAAAATTGGATTTTTAATTCATTCATTATTCTGATCATCAGTTGATTTTAATTAATTAGTTAAAAATTTCCTTGTTGACTTGCAGAAACCCCCCATTTCCCCCACCACTTACTATCACATTAAATTTCGTAGCAAGAATTAAATTTCATAATAAAACTAAATTTCTTTTATGCATTATTTTAAAAAATGTTTTAGTATTATCACTTTATGGCAACAACTATATACATGAACCACACACTCATATGTGTATATGACCACTTCAGTATCAAATTAAACCCAAACTCTCTCAATGAATCACAAATAATCAATCATCTGAAATATTTTGCATATAGGGTGAAAGTAAATCTAATAATACCTGAAAACATTGATAATATAATTTATGAGATGAATGGATCTTCATCACAAATTTGAATGTGCCATCATGAAAT
>JAQFVV010013409.1:0-10000 GCA_028023455.1 Epiperipatus broadwayi
AAAGGATAAATAAATGAATAAATTGTACAATAATATGATTATATAATGTTCTATATGTCATCTGGCTAGATTATGTTATGAGAGCACAATGTTATACTCTTATGTGGTTAGGTATAGTGAAGAGATTCTAAGAACTTGTTTAATGGTATTAGCATTTTTAATATAGACATGAATATTTTCTTTTATAAATGACTATTCTATAATGCTGGGTAGGTGGGAATTGATAATCAGGAAAAGGAAAGAGCAATTAAAGACCAGGTGTCAGCAAAGACTTTACTGGAGGCAAGGAGCTGGTCACGTTTCTTGATTTTTTTGAGCGTTTGATAAAACAATGGTATGATTTGTGAGGGGGGGTAATTCCATGAGACTTTTGCATCTCACTATCCATATGGAATAAAGGACAAAGGTAGAAAGCCTTATTATTGAAAAAAATCCATTATGAATGGCATTTTCAAGTGAGAAAATCATATCAGGTCTTATGTTGGAATTGATTATAATTATATCTTTCAGAGTTTTAAGTCTTGGGCACTGGTGTATAATATGGTCTATGGTTTCATCTTCACGAGCACACAGACCACATATAGGGTCAATGCTGGTAAAACCTCTTCGGTGATAAAGAAACCAATTCGTGGGTAGCGCATTAAGATTTATTTTAATGATGAAGTCAAGGAATTTGGGTTCCAGACTCCATCTTTTGAAGTGTGTAATGAGTCTTTGGTTGGTTACTTTTAGGCTGGTTTTAATGGGTTGTTGATTATAGTTGATTATATTGTATGCTTCCCATAAGGTGATTTTTTGGTTAAGGTTAAAGGGTATTATCGGGTTATAAAGTTGTAGTTGTTGTATTAGGGATGCTATCCATGAACTGGAAGAGGGTGGAGGACGATCTGTCGGTGTAATTTTTTTAATAATGTTAGAGTATCCGCAGGAGAGGATCAGATTATGTAGAGTGTTGTGGGTTTTCTGTAAAATGATTGCTTGTATTGAGTGGAATGACAGTCCATTGAACCTGCATGGTCGTTGGATACCTCGCAAGCTAATAGCAACTGTCCTTCCTCTCCAGAGAAGTTTGGTGCATAATCGGTTAATTTTATTTTGAAACTGTTTAGACATTTTAACGAATGGAAGATAATATGAGATTTTTGGCATTATGATCATGTTGAGGAGGCCAACCTTTCCATATAATGAAAGGTATACTCTAGAGAGGAAGTGGTGATGCCTTCAGCTGAATGGGGATTGCATCTTGAATCTCTCTTGCCATTGCAGTTGAGTGAATTTAAAAAGGATTTGGGGTTAGCCACAGAGTTATATATTGGGGTTTTGCAATATTACATTCCTATGAAACATAATTCACAAACTAAAAAGACAAGTTCGCTGTATTTCTGTGTAATATGTTAAAAAGAAAAGAAATGTAAATACATTTTAACTGCTTATTAAAAATGTTGTTAACATATATATCAAATCTTGTATTTGGCCAACTTACAAACGAAGAAAAGTATATTGTTAATATATTTTCGCACTTTAATGTGAAACCTGACACTGCATGATACGTTATTAGTTTGTATTGTAAAAATGTTTATTTTTTCAGTTGTGAAGAATACATGTGGCATCAAGGAACTAAATATTTTATCAATTTATTCTTGAATAGTGCAATACAAGCAACATAAAATGGTTGCAAGTGAGCCACATGTCGACTTACGTTAGAGATAAGTGGTTTGGGCATCCCTTGCTCTAGATAGTAAAGTGGTGATGGCTTCATTTCGAATGGAGAATTGCATCTTGAATTTCTCTTGCCATTGCAGTTGGAGTTTTGTAGATTGGGAAACCTAGGTTATCTTTGGGGTTTTGCTTAGAAAAGGGAGAGTTAATTTGTTTACCAGACATTATCTTCCAGATGGAAAATTTGTTAAAATGTTATTTGTAGGCCAAGTTTTGCTGTATTTCTGTTTAATATGTTCATGAGATGGGGAAGGTATTTAATGGTGGGAAGCACAACCATGATGTCATCTATATATGCAAATACATTGAAGTTTTTATTGAGAGAGGGAAGGAAAATTCCAGGGAGGTTTTTTTCTATATCCATCAGAAGAGGGTTGATGTATGCTGTGAAGAAAAGGGCACTGAGCGGGGATCCTTGAGGGATCGACTTGTATGGCTTGAAGCCTGGTGTGATCTTGCCATCAAGAGAGAGAAAAATCTCTCTGTTGTTGAGCAGATTGCTGACCATCTGTACAATCCCGGCTGGAATGTCGCATTCCAACAGAATATCCAGGAGGATGTTTATCTGGACTGAATCAAATGCTGCCGCAACATCCAGCTGGACAGCAATAGGTTTTGATTTACGATGTCCTCTGATGTAATTGAACAGTGCAGTTACATTGGACATAGCATGCGAGATTGATGATCCCTTTTTTCCGTATTGGTTTGTCGAGATATGGCTAAGAATTTGAGTTTGGATTTGATCTTTAATGACTGACTCAATTATCTTGATAAGCAATGGGGTCATGGAAATTGGCCGGATACTGTTAATGTCGTTTAGTGGTTTTGCTTTTTTAATAAAAGGCACGAGTGCCACTGGGTAAAGATCTGTTATGTTTCTGTTGCCGGAGGCTAGGTGATCAATCATTTTTTTAATAATTGGCACAGTGAATTGACTGAGGTGTTTGAGAAGGAAATTTGGGATGCCATGAAGGCCAGGATGAACGCCGTCAGGGAGAGATGTTATCTTCTTTTTGATTTGGATTTCCATGATGCCATGTTTGCCGGGGTCACCAGCATCCAACCAGCTGTTTATAGGAGGAGCTCCATCTTTTTGCATTAATTGGCAGAATTGTTTGCTGATGTGCTGCATCATTGGAAAGCCAATAAGATTGGTTCCATTAGTATTAATGGATAAGGGAGTGATTTGTTTTTTATTGTATCCCAGTGCCCATCTGAGGTAGTCTCTCGTCCAGCAGTGTTGTTGTGCTAAGAAACATTTGGCTCTTCTGATGGATATATATTCTGCAAGGGACTTTTGCTTGATTTTGTAGAGATTTTTAAGGAAGATAATTTTTTCTGTATTTGTGAAATTTTGCTGTGATGCTTGAAGTTGTATATTAATGTCTGTTAGGTCATTTAGAAGGCCATTAGGTCCTTTGATTTTCCTGGTGTGGTGATTTAATATGGACTGAAGTATTCCAATGAAGGAAAACCAGCCCTCCTCAGCAGGAAGGGAAAGGATGTTTATTTTCTGGAAAAGGATGTATGCCTCAGACACTATCGCTTCGGTCATATTTGATTGGGTGATCATGCGCATGGTTTTACCAGGTCCATCAATAGGTGTAGGGATTGCAATAGGTGTAAGTTGTAAGATTAGAGCCATATGATCAGAGAAAGCAACAGGGGCCAAGGCTGCATCAAGGTTGAAATGGAGGTCTGGGGTGTAGAAAACCAAATCAATCAGGGACTTTTTAGTTTTAGTATAGAAAGAGTAGGCTTCAGGAGGGAAGAAACCCTCTCCACACATTAATCTGTGATTTATTAGATGCAAAAATCTCTTGTTGAAGTCATTGTATGTGGTGTTAAAGTCTTCCAGAAGAATAGTAGGAGAGGCTCTGTTAGCGTTGATGGCATTTAGGATATGGATTATTTTTAGATATTGAGAGGTGTCTTTGGCTGTATAAATATAAGCTATGATGATCGGATAACCCCAATAGTCTATTTCTATGACAATAATATTGGCATCTAGGAATAGAATGCTAAAACTGTTTGGTGGTGTTGACTTGCTGAGAAGAATACCGACTCCACCTGAAGCAGAATGGCCTATGGAAAATCTAGTAAATCCGAGAGCTGAGAGAAGAGATAATATTTTATGATCAGTCTTATGGTGATATTTAGTTTCACCCATAAGAAGTATATGAGGGGAGCAGAGCGAGAGCCAGTTTTTAATAGCTAGAACTCTATCAATTGAGTTGATGCCGTGAATATTAATGCCAGCAATTTTGCAGAACATGATAGATTAATCCAAACCGTCCTCAGCAACGTGTACCAAGTCAATGTGGGACATCTCCATGTTAATGAGTTCTGATGTTGTTTGGCAATCAGAGTCTTGTGATTGAACTTGTGGATGGATTGGTGATATATTTGTTGGTTGAGGAAACACATCCATGAAGTCTTCGGTGTCTGATGAAGTAGTGTAATCTGTCTGAGATTCATCAGATGGATCAATGGTATCGATGGTTATAGGATCCATGGTTTTCCTCTTTTTTTCTATGGATTTGTGAAGCTTTGTGCTGGATATATCTGAAATTTGTTTGCTAGTGGGTGGTGGTGAATAATGTATTGGATGGGAGCTGTCATCATCAGAGCTTGATTTATCTGAGCGAATTGATTTTCTTTTAATTTTCTTATTTGTATTTTGGGTATTTGTTGTGTTGGTTTTTTGGGGGTTTTTAAGTTTAGTAGTGTTGTTTTCTTTTTCCTGTTCTTTTGATGAAAGTGTTTTTTTATTGTTATAAGAATTTGGTTTAAATTTTAGACCTGAGTCATTTTCGGTTTGCTGTAACTGTTGTGAAACATTAATTATGCTGACTTTCAGGTTGAGTGTTTGATAAGTCTTTTTCATCTGGATGGTTAATTATTGCAGGCATTGAAAAATTGAGGACAGTTTGTGGATCACTTTGTTTAGGTTTGTTAGACTTAGCTGGCCCGAATGATGATGCATCATTGGTTTTAAGCTGGGTGGGAGTTGTTATAGATGAATTGTTTTGAAATTTTTTAAGTGTATTTTCTTCATCGCCTGGGTTTTCCTTGCTCTCGTTAGATGGTTTGGTCATATTGTCTTCTTTAGTAGAAAGAGTTTGGCCTAACATTGTTTCTCGGGGATTAGTACAATATGTATCGTATGAATGATCTTGAGTTTTATTGGTTTGAGAGATTGGTTTAGTAGCAGTATATGTTATTGCTTGGTTCTCTGATTCATTACTATTAGTGTAGAGGTTGGTGTTTGTTCTTTCTTGAAGATTTTCATTTTGAAAGATAGGTTTGGATGTGAAAGGGTTTGTTGGAGGATTTATTTGAATCAGATTGTCTGGGTTTGTGAGGTTGCTGTTTGAATCAGTCCCATGTGGTAATTGTCTATTTAAGGATGTGATGGCTGTATTAATAGGTCTACCAGGGCATCTGTGGACTTTATTCTTTTTAATACCTCAGTGTATGCATATTCTTGCTGCACAATCTTTAATAAGGTGTGTTCTTTGAAGGCAGAAGAAACATTGTGGCTGTACTCCCCTGAAGGTCAAAACCATAGGAGAGCCTCTTGCAGTAATAATGGTGGGTATGTCAGTGGGTATAATGTTTTTATTTAATGTAAGTGTGAAGATAACTGTATTGGACAGGATTTGATCTTCGAAGTGAGGGTTTAATAGGTGTTTAAATTTGCTAACTGAACCATAATTAATAAGGATGTCTTGTAGTTCTTGTTCTTTCAAGTGGGCAAGGCAGTTTTGAATTCTGCCGGATAGTGTAACTGGACAGTTCATATCTATGGAGCATAGTATATAATTTCCCAAAGATCGGTAGTTATTTTTAAAGTTCATACGGTCCGCCCATGTTTTAAACTCAATGATAACATAGCAGTCATTGGGATGATTAAGGATCATGTGAATGCCTCTGCCTAATTGATTTTGATTGATTAGTCTGTATAATTGTTCTAGAGGGAACTTATATAACGCACATTGTTGATTTGTTATGGCTAAGATTAACGACTTATTGGTGTAATAGTTTGTAAATGATTTATACAGAGTGTTAGGAATCGTTTTGTTGAAATTGTTATTTATTTTTAGGAACATGTCGTCATTAAGATCGTTTATATTAAATGAGACATTTTCCAGAGTGTTTGATTCTTGTTCTGTGTCTAATTCTGAGATATTCAAATATAGTTTATTGAAATTATCGGCCTTATTATTTTTGGAGATGCTCTCAGAATTTTTAGACCTTACGATATTTGCGTACATCGAGGAATTTTTCAATATTGGAATTGAGGAAATTGGTTTAGATTGCAAGTTGGCTGATGTAGCAATGGATTGTTCTGTGCTATAATCTTTGTTTGTTTTGGAGTGATATTTATTAGTTTTAAAATTTATTTCTTCTTTTTGATTTTTAAATTTACTGTTGACAAACTGTAATGTCACAGCGCTAGTTTTGTCGACCTCTGGTGGAAAAGTTTTAACTTTAAAAAATTTTCCCAATTCATCTTGTTGGAAATTTTGTCTATTATTTTCAGATATGGTTTTCAGGGTATTATTGGGCAAAGGAAATTGCTCATTAGAGTCTTCTGAGGGAGCGTAAAGTCTTCGGAGAGGAGATGATTGGTTTTTGCTTGTATTGTTAAGGATTTCAATAGTTTTGCTTGATGAGATATTTATGCTATTGTTTATATTAGGGGTAAGTTGTATATTTTCTAAACTTTTGTTGATATTTGCGATGGTGTTTTCATTTGATTTATTGGTTTGTGGGTTTTTATTTGTAGTAGAAGTTAGTTTAGTTGCATTTAGATTAGATCTAAGTCTATAATATTTACGACTGATGACTGCATTATCTACTATGAAATTTTGTTTTGATTTCTGAACACATTTTAATAATAGCAAGTGTTCTTTAGTTCTTTTTTCCAACGTACATCTAGATTCACGTATATATCCATTGCCACACCTACATATCCATTTATAAATGACACAATTTTTATTTATAAATGAGGTTTTATCTTTGGAGTTATTTATTAATTTGTTTAATGTAAGAGGTGTGTAAAATGCAATGTCACATATATCTTTATAAATTTTCCTTATAAACTTTACTTGATAATTTGAAATATATTGGATTGATATCCATATTTTTTTATTAGCAGGAGAATCAATATTATTATTAAAATTTTTATTTGTATATTTTATATTAAAATCTCTAATAACATTATATATGTGATTATAACTATAGCCAACAAAACCGAAACAAAATTGCATAGTAGATAATATTTAAGCATCTGTTTTTTACGACCATAATAAATCATGTATTTATGGTTTTGACTTCAATTTTAACAGTGTAAAAAAAATTGCAATTTGAAAAAAAATAACAATAAAAGAAAAATAAAGGAAGTCATGCTAATATATACATATAAACATGACTTATTTAACAGGCATTATGGAATTATGGGAAAGTTAGCATTTCAAAGCTTTAGTTGACACAGATTACTGGGATAATCGAAAGCACTCCTAAATGGATAAAATATTTTTTAATTATTTAGTTACGGTATTTACAAATATTTAGTTATATAATTACGTATATTGCTTTAAAAATACAGACATTGAATCATATATATATATATATATATATATATATATATATATATATATATATATATATATATATATATATATTATATATATATATATATATATATATATATAGTAACAAAATGGGTCTTGGCCTTGAATAACAGTATACTTAATAGGCTATCAGAGTTGATGAAAAAGTGTATATAGGGTTCCTAAACTTCTAGACTCATACTCACCCGATCTCAATCCTAGAAGATGACATGTTAGCAAATAAACCTATTTCAAATATCTTCATGTATACTCATCTTTCTCTTCCATCCCTAAATTCAATTTATCCCAGAATTTGAGCTTAGGGGGATATGCATAATATTCTATTTCAGGGAATATCCATATTACTATATTTATTGTACAGTTATGTAATAAATTGATAAATGAATAATGAAATGCAATGACTGACTTTAATTTGAAATCATGTTTAACAGATTTATTCACACTTATTATAAAATTCTTTCAACAAGGAACTATAAATAATAGCAATTAAAATATATTTAAATATTTACGACTATTCTTTGATCTATTCTGTCAATATCTATAGATCTATTCTGTCAATATCTATTACTCCAATCTCTCTTTCACCCTCAAAGAGTAATCATTCAACATCAATACAAAACAAATGTAAAATGTGTTATTTGTATATATGCTTTCTTCGTAATTTAAAATTTATAAAAAAACAATTCTTTCTCTCCAATATATTTATTAATTGATTCATATTAAACAATATGGTGGTGTTCTGGGATGCCCCCTTTCTATTGTGATTTATTTTTATAATGATGGAAAAACAATTCATGCTAGAAGTTTTTAATCATATACACTGAAAAATAAGTAAATGACAAAGTGATTAGTATCAACAAACAAACAACAAATAACAGTGTAAATGTACACGTGATGGTATTTAGTGTTGGAAAATATAAAGTCAAACCTTAACCCTGGTGATGATCAAATTTATCTGCAAATAAGTTTACACCTTACTCAATATTTTATTTCAATTTAAAATTAAGCTAATAATAATTTCCCCCTTTTTGGTATATCAAGAATTTATATTTCCCATCAACCTATAGTAAAGAAAAAAATAAAGAAACATAGATACATAAAATGAATTATATGATGGCTACATAAGATAAATCAAGAGTCCATAAAGAAAATGTCTAAAAATAATTATGTGTGACTTTATTTCTACAGTTCATGCTCTAATTGGCTGGATTCAAATGTTTGGAATGTGAATGATAGTGAATTGAATTTCTCTCTTCTATATAGCATGCATTGAGATGCTAAGTTTACATCTTGATGTCCAAGTAGTAAAGTTGGTAGTGTCTTTAGCATAGATGGATAGATGCTGACTTGAGTCAGATTCAGTTTTGGTGGTTACAGCTCCATGGGTAATGAATCTTTTCCCATGATGTAACTTTACATTTAGCAGCACATGGTTACATGTGTTTCTATATAGATATTTGGTCAAAGTCCTTGAGTTTGTTGAGTAGCTAGATATTGGCTATTGGGAATCTAAAGCTGGAGTTGGTATAACTCACAGCCTAAAGATTGAAACTATTTTTTAAGTGTTGAATAAATTTATAGATATTTCTGGGATTTGCAATTTAAGATCGCTTAGTTTTCTGGATTTAAATCTGTCCACTTTTCTTCTAGCTTTTATCCATTTTCAATAAGATATTATTGTTTTAGGTTATTACTTTGATGGCTACAGACTTTTCTCTTTGAATGATAAGTTTGCTGATTTACAATAGAATCCATTTGTTATGAATCTCTGCATTTTGTTCTAGTTTCCTCAATAGTAATTGCACTTTAGTTATCTGTGCTTGACTAGATGATAAACTTAAAACTTCTAATAATTTTATTTAACACTATGTGCTCTAAAGCACATAAAATAAACTCCACTATTTGCAGTGATCTCTTCTTTTCATAAAATGCAGGGGAAACCTGGCACATGAAGCTTCGTTTCACATACATATAAGTCGATATAAGCCAGCAACCCTGCATTTGCATCATTTAAAATTCCAGTCTCACAAAAAATAGTGCTATCCTGGAGGTCATCATTTAGTACAAGATCATTGTCAGCAATGTTGGCAGAATTAGAGGGAAGAAAAGCATGGTCAAAGCAGATTGGCCTCAGCATGTATAGTCTAGATATAAAGAAAGTAAACTTATAGAAATAAAAATTAATATAAATAGTTCAGATTTAGTAAAGAAGTTATCAGAGATAAAATGATCAAATTGACACATTTTACTCTTTAAGGGGAGCAGTGTAATGTACCACTAATGAATAATAGTGCTCTTTGGAAAATTGTGTTTACAATTATTAAAAATAAAAATTTTCATAAACAACATAAAGTTTAAAATTGATAACGGATAATAAAATCACTTTAAAAACAACTCATTTGAAAATAAATAAATTTATAAAAGTCTGAAGAGTTTTTCTTTATTATTAGTTTAAACCAAAATATGTTTGCTAAAAGTTAATTAATTCATAGTTTTATGTATTAAAGAGTAATTGGAAGAGGGAGAATTTACTTAGAAAAGTTAAAAGTAGTTGAATTTCAAGTTAAAGCTATTGCAGTTTAAAAATATATATTTTACACAATATTAAAAATATCTCTTTTCATTTAATTTAAAGAAAAAAA
>JAQFVV010013409.1:12500-130238 GCA_028023455.1 Epiperipatus broadwayi
TTATTTAATGTTAGTTTATGAATGATTTGAAAGAATGAAGGATGTGTGTACATTACATACAAAAATTTACATTTCCTAAATATTGAAAGAAAAGGAAGTATTAAATCTGTCAAATTATTTTTTTTTGTACAATTGTTTGTTAAAAGAGGAAATCTGTTTAATCAGATATCAATCTTTGTAGCAATTTTTTTTTGTAAATAATTGTTTTTCACTTTGGAAGCTTATAATGGGTCAGAGCTCTAATTTTGAAATTGTCTTATCTCAAGATCTAAAGAAGGAAGCTCAAAGATTTGAAATGTTACCTGGATGTTAAAAAGAAAAAAAAAGAAAAGAAAGGAAATAAGGATTGAGTCTATTTTTTTTTTAAACAAAAGTGTCTGGAAAAAGGATTAAACTTTTCAGTTGAAAAATAATTTAGTTGAAAATAAATTAGAGATCTAATTAAAACAAATTTGTCCAAAAATAGCAAGTGATGCTATCTCTGATTGGTTAAGTTAGCTAAAAATTGGATATAAAAAGCTGTCTTGAATTATTATTAGGATTATTGTTTATGATTCAGATTATTAAACTATCCAATTGAATGCTGAAAATATAAGAAATGTCTGGCTAGAAAAATTATATGTATGTCCCATCGGTTCTGGACCATCTGGGGAAGCTGCACATCACATAGGAAAGAAAAGATGTGTCTAAAATAATATTCTACACCTTTCAACTGACCAGAGAAATAAGATGTTTTTAATAGAAGGAAGAAAGCATTCACCTGCATTCAAAGAAGATGAATTAATCTACTGATAAATATTAATCATCAAGTCCAATTAATTGTTACAACAACTGATTTTAAACTCAAGAAAATTTATAAATGTGAAAACAACTGCTGTATTTCATCCACATGCTTGACAGGAAGAGAAGAAAAATTAATATAATGATTTCCAAATTGTCCACTAAAGCAAATAACCTCAATAGAGTCATCATCATCAAATAGTTATACACCTCAAGAAAGAGATTGTTCCCACATAAAACGGAAATAGTAGCTGCAGAAATATAGACATTATACAAGACAAGTTTGAACCCTTGGAAATTCGCCACAAACAAAAGATCGGTAATATGACTTTTTATATCTATTTTCTTTATGATATCAGTCTTAATAAACATTTTAGCAATAAAGTGGTATATTTTATTTAAAGAACTTTTAAAGACTATTCAGATCGATTAAAACAAGAATGTCTTACTAATAATAACTTTGAGCTTCATAAATGATCTTGAATGTATGAAAATTATTTGTTTATTAATTTTACAGTTATGAAAAATATTAATGTGTAAAACAATTTTTTTTATGGTATTATGATTTTAGTTTTAACTAATATATTATTATTTTGGTTTTGAATAATATTTTGTTATTATGGGATAAAACACGCACATACATAATGGTATTTTTATATGTGTATAATTGCGACTGAATGTGAAATAATGAGTAGTATTAGAATATTAGATTATTTTGTTTCAAGTTAAGTATAGATTTCAGCGCTTGGAAGGGAGGGGGAGATAATGATTTAAAACTCTTTTCTAAAACTTGCTCTTTCAATTCTACTAACATTTTTTTTTTACATTCTATTTACATGTTAGATTTTTAAAGTATGTGTGCTAATGAGCAGATAATATTTTTTTTCTTGAAATACTTTTCTCATGGAGTGAAAATCATGGTCAATGTGACGTCCAACTTAATACAAAATACATTTGAAGGGAAAGGGGGAAGAACTTAAAATTAATCTGAGGATTGTTATATAATCAATTATTATTATTATTATTCATGTCAATTTTCATATTTATCTAGAAATTTTTATGTATATGTTAGAAATGTAGTAATAAATATTAGTTTGTTTTATTAAACGAGGCGTATATATTTCATTAAGTGTAGTCTTGGTTAAGTGTGATTATTCATCATCATCAATGGTTGAATATTAGTTATTTAAGATATAAGTAAATATGCTAAAATTAAGCAATAATTATGAATTTCTTTATAAAATTTAGTTTTATGTTTAGGCTTAGTCCTAGAGCTGTAGTTGAAACCCTTGTCATTATTGTTATTATTATCATCATCATCATCGTCATCAACGTTTTAATTAATGAGCTGTTTAACTGTTTAAAGGCCATAAATAAATATTGATTTTATAATATTTAGTGATCTCTTAGTATTATTATAACCACATCCCATCATCTATTTCATGCAAGGATGAGTGAATTGCCATCCTAAATTAGTTATATATAATCTGAGCTAGTGAACTTATAAAAATATTGAAACACATTTGTTATGTTAAGATCTGAGAAATGATTTATGTCTAGTATACTCCACTTTGGTTTATAGATGTTTTACTTTTACCTAAATATTAGTGCATATAGTGATATGGCTCAAAAAGCAAAATCTCCCATTTTATTAGAAATAAAGTACCAAGAAGGGATTCAAACCCGGTACATGTGAAAGGTTATCAGATATAACCGTGTCTAGATTCAGATAATCTAGTGGCACCCTGCTAGACCATATTCACTTAGTATTTGTTTAAACATGCACTTAACATCAAACCAAGAAATGAAAGTGGATAAGATCTACTGCCTGTATACCTGAGTTATATTTTATTGAATTACGAGTGTACTCACTTCACGTGATTTCCATATACCTGAGTTATAATACTTGTTATTAATAATTTGTTAATAATTTACTTATTTCTTTTAAATATTATGATCATTTTAGGGACTCCTTTACTCAGGTATAGTAATATCTTTTGAACTCATTTATTATGTTACAATATATATATATATATATATATATATATATATATATATATATATATATATATATATATATATATATATATATATATATATATATATATATATATATATATATATATATATATATAGATTACACACTAATAAAGCTGCGAATGCAAAAACCCAATTTTGAAAAAGTGGTATGCAAGATAATTTTTTATCTTTGTACACTAAAATAAAAAGGTATTTTTTTTATAATTATAAACTAAAATATACATATTAAATAAGAATTAGCCATTATAATAATTTTAAACATGTTACTAATTAAAAAAATATTATAAAATCAAAATGAATAGCCTTTCTGACACTGGAATAATTTCAAATAAAAAAAACGAGAATTCCAATAATGACTGGAAAATTTGTGTAATAATTCTAAAAACTCATGCTTCAAAATAAAACAATAATTTAAAAGCATTCACTGATCAAAACTAAAAAAAGATGATTATTTAAAACATCGATTGCAAAAATAATGTTACAGTAGACTCAGAATAAACATTACTTGTTGAAATAAGCTATAAAAAATAGGGAGAACTTTATGCAAGATACGTAAGAAAATGATAAAGAAAACCTTTTAGCAATTTTTACTGTAAACAAAGTTTTCTAGAAAAACATGTATTTACCAAAACCTTAATATTAATATTATTTCAAATAGGATTAATCCATTACAAATAAAGAAAAGATATAAAAATGATCATATGAAGAAATCTCCATTATTTATTAATGACTATAATACAGAATTTATAGATTTAAGCTCCATAAGAACAAATAATGAAATTAATAAACTTCTACAATCTTCTTTTGGTAAACAAATAATTTCTGGTACAAGATAATTACAAATAGTTTTTTACCTACCACATCAATCATTAGTGTTATAGAAGATTATAATCCATTTAATAATCAGCCAATATTATTTTATTCATCTCTGACATTTTAATAGAACTACAAAATACAGCTTAACTGAAACACACAGGCTTATTATATACCTGTGTTTATATAATGTAATATATAGGGTATATGAGCACAGACTTTCACACGACCCACCACTCTCCACACTATCTCATAACACTGATACACTTGAACACATATATGTTGAAAAAATAAATAATCACCTATATACGTATTTCATGCTAAACCAGCAATCATCAGTTGGTCTAGATTACCATATCTACACATATATGCTATATGTGCTCAGATATATATTAAGATAGCCAAACCTTATACTTTAATGGACAGGCTTCTATCTACTCCACACTCCAACTCTTCAACCGTCCATCCAATTGAAAATCTGATGATGGAATGCTCAAAGCCTACCCTGAGGCCAATATTCTTGTCTGACCCATGTTGACCTAAGATCAATCTGACCCCTCATGTACAGGACATAATCCATTTAATATATATACAGGGATGGGCTCATATACCCTATATATTACATATATAAACACAGGTGTAGAATAAGCCTGTGTGTTTCAGTTATTTCATAATAAAGATGTCTGCTCATCCTTTTATATGTATTAAATGGATTATGTCCTGTACATGAGGGGTCAGATTGATCTTAGGTCAACATGGGTGTGACAAGAATCTCAGTCTCAGGGTGGCCTTTGAGCATTCCATCATCAGATTTTCAATTGGATGGACGATTGAAGAGTTGGGGTGTGAAGTAGATTGAAGCCTGTCCGTTAAAGTATAAGTCTTGGCTACCTTAATATATATCTGAGCACTTATAGCATATATGTGTAGAGATGGTAATCTGGACCAACTGATGATTGCTGGTTTAGCATGAAATACGTATATTGGTGATTATTTATCTTTTCAACATATATGTGTTCAAGTGTATCAATGTTATGAGATAGTGTGGAGCATGGTGGGTCATATGGAAGTCTGTGCTCATATACCCTATAAAATACAGCTTAATTAAAATAAATTAAAATTCATACTACATTCTCCATAATATCTATATAGGATTGGAAAACCCAAAACAACAGCAAAAAAAGTAAGAAAACACAATTAATCACCTGAATCCAAAAATATATAATTTGTTACTAAAGAACCAATCCACTTATACTTGATCATATCATGCATCCTCTGCCTAATTTTTCACAAGATGATTAATAAAAAATGTAACAAACATAGCTCATGTAATAAACTATTAACGGAATTTAATTCAAATCTAGAACATAAAATTCACACTAACCCTTGGAAGATCAGTTAAGAATGAAACTAGTGTCTCTTATAAAATGAAATTCCTCATTGTACTTTAAGTGCTCATTAACTATACCTGTCAGTATGTTCATTAACTATCACTGTTAGTATCAAAAGTCAGCTATAATTCATGCTTTAGATGCTTCAGATTTGGTTACATTGCTTCTTAATTTACTGATGGTAATAGTAATAATTATAGCAAAATGAAATGTAGGATATTTATGCAGTGATGTGCATAATCTTATTTTGTGGTTTAATGTAATCTCTAAAAGTAGTCCATTCACCATAGATGACAGTAACAAAATAAGTAAATAACACTTTTGCTGCATTGCACACTACAGATAATATATTTCGTGAATTTAATGAAATTCAAATTAACTAAACATACAGTTCTAATGACAAATTGATAAAATCACCATCTGAAGACTGCAATTTTTAAAATAAGATCCAAAATTCATTTAATAATATTGAACCACCATTAATCATGGCTTGATAAAACATGGCATACTGGATTCAGTTATGGTATTGATCTAGTTGGTGATATACATTTCAATTTTCTTTTTAATTTATTCTTTAAACATTTTTTAGACATCTTGAAAGAAAGTGAAATGGCTAATTCATCAATTGAAGATGTTTTAGAACAAAAATGGTGATTTATTGTAATTTATAAATTCAAAGTGAAATCCCAAACTTCTTCTTACCTTTTATTGACAAGTGTTTTTTATTGACAATCCTTTGGTAATATTAATCTTCCCAATTTCTAAAAAAAGATTAATTTTAGGTGTCCAACTGTATATTTTCAATGTTTTTTTTGGATTTCTTATTTATGATTCAAAATTGATTTATTTAGAATTTCAAACAACCACTTTCAATTTGTAATTGACAGATTTTTTTGGGAATTTTTATTATTTTTTCTTTAACATTTTAAAAATTGCTTCTTTCTTATTGGTCATTAAAAAGTGAGGAGAGAGAGAGAGGGGTAGTGAATTGTGTTGTGGACTTTGATGAAAACCATAATAGACAGTTGCATTAAGTAGAAATCCATTCAAATACTCCAAATAAAAATAAACTAGTTAGCTTTAAAACAATGACAAACTAATCTAAAAAATAAAAGCTTAAAATAAAAACTTCTCTTATATTGATTTGAATTTTACTTTTTTAATTAAAATTAAAAATAATAACAATACAACAATTTAAATCAACACTACCTCCAAGTCTGAGGAAACTTTTGTAATCTAATTGTAGCAGTCTTTACAGCATATTGCTAATAATCTATAAGTTTGCTAGAGCATAGAGACTGTGACGATTTGATTTACATATAAAAACCAGTTTGACACTTATAGTTTATATATATATATATAGTTTGACACTTATAGTTTATATATATATATATATATATATATATATTGAACCAATCGATGTCTAATCATCATCGATGCTTCATGTGTCACCATCTACACTAACCTCCTAGGGGTCCGCAATTTAGACCCTGCTATAAATATATGCTATTCACTCACACACTGTATGCCGAATCATTCTAAAGATTAGTGAAATTAATCTTTGTTTAGTAAAAATGAAACAATAGTTTGAGTGATGCGTATATATATTTTGACTAAAGCAATAATTTTATTGTTGGAAAATACATTTGTAATTATTTTTATATCTGTGTGCATTTAATGTAACAACAAAAAAAAATGGGGAAGGCTTGAAATACTGAAATTATCTTTGGTCAAATTGTTGTCTATAATTAAACTTTATAAATCTTAATTACAATCAAAAAAACAAATTGTTTATCAGTTGTTTTCAAATCTTTCAAAACAGTTAAAAATGGTATTTCAGGCCTTATCAACTGAAAATATTTTGCTAATTAAATGTTGCTTTTTTTAAAGGGATTACAGAGATAAGGTTGGTAGATGAGATTGCATTCTGGGCAGTATTAAAAGGTTATAAAAGGGACCACAGAACAAAGGAAGTCAGTTCAGTTTACCTTCAGTTCGTAGTTAAGTTCAGAGGAGTTTAGTCAGTTGAGTTAATTACTTTTAAGAAGCCAATGCAAGTTCTGCGCGATGAATATTGAGTAGTGGAATCTAGCACCTTTTTCTTCTTCTCTCGAAGAACTGTCTGCCTACAAGTGCCATGTTCCATCTGGCCGACCATACAACATGATTGCTTCCGACTGCTGATTGCTAATGATGCCGCCATGCTGTTTTTTTTTTCTTAGGTAACCTTTTAACATAGAACTGCCTTTATAAGTCAATACTTTTGTAATCTATAGTTCAACCGTCATGTCTTAATTTATATATTGTTTTATAAGCTTCTGTTAATTTTGCTTTTAAACTCTCTCTCAGTAAACTTTTATTAATATCATGTATTTTAACTTACCTTTCACACTTAATTAAATTATATATAAATGTGTGTGATTCCATTAAGATTTCATATACTTTGTTTAATGTATAGATATAATTTATTTTCTTTAATGTGCCAAAATCGCTAAATTCGCGAGTAAGGGGGGAAATAATTGTTTTACTTGGGAAAAGGGTGGGCTTTATTTAAAACTTATCAATAGAGTTTTGTCTATATTAAATAGAAATTGCTCGCGAGTTTGGTTTCATTTTAAATTCGTTACTCTTAAAGTAAATTAAAAACTTTTACTGTGGATGAATTTTGCTTTAATTTTCTATTTTAAAAAGATCGTGAACTTTCTTATAATTAATCCATTCCTTTTTGCTGGTGCCTGAAGGGCAAATTCCACCAGTTAACACGTATTTGGGAATCGATTCTTTAAATATAAATGTGGTTAGTTTAATAATATTGTAAATAGAAGCGTTATTATTCATTATGATTAGATAAATGACTCAGAATTGGAAACAGATTATTGCGCGAGAGGTTAGACCATTTTCAAACTTTAAATGATATTATAAAATTATAGAAATGCTGCTGGCATATATTTTCTTTTCTAATATTTTATCTTTCCATTTCTTGATCGTTTTATTATTGGGGACGTCGAAAGCATGAAGCTCCCATCCTTCTTTTCAAAATCGTTCCTAACCAGAGACGCTACTCTCTGTTGAATGTGAAGTTTACGAGGATTATGTGCTGCAGATGGCAGTACATAATGATCTGGGGTCTCATTCTCAGCCTCTACTTTGATATCGCTCCGCCAGAAGGTGCAGACATATCCAATCTAAGTTCAGTTCAAAGTATTCTTTTAAATGATGAAATATCCACAATCGCCATGAGGCCTTATTTTCGTTATTGTATGCTCATACCATTACTTTGCTCATTAACTTGATCATTTGTCTAATCTTAGTAAAGTCGCAATGATGTGTTAAAGATAAAGATTCATTTCGTAAAATACGTTCAGTATGTTGATCTAAAAACTGCTTTTCTTTAAAAAGCTTTATCGATTCCCAGAGACGTAAATCAATTTGTATAATTCATTCTCGTAAATATTGCGCATTGTTTGTTCCTTATGTATACTTAGTCTAGAGACGCTATGTCCAAACAATGCCTATCAAACATATGTGATGATTTTAAGATTGTAAATAAATGATTGAGACCGTACATTTATATTTATTTGTCAAAATGATTAATGTTAAATTATCGTGTATCTTTCTGTAATCCGAATCTGTTCCGATCTTGTAGATTGTTTGTACATCCACAACATTTTATTTGTAAACACTTGTAAATTGACATATTAACCCCGCACAACTTATAACACATTCTATAAAATGGTATTTATTCAATTATTGATGTAATGGGGATTTTATAAAACAAATCCCAAGTTCAAAATGTATAAGATCCCTCCAAGCGTGAAACAATTTTGTAACATATATATGCGTTTTCTACATTTATTAAATATATATATTCATGTAAATCTTGGTTTGTTTTGAATTATTAGTTTATAGTTAATATTTAGAACTATTTTCATTGGCTAAGAGCTTAGCATTAATAAATAAGTATAATAAATGTAATTCCTGGGCTACTCCGACCTCGATCATCATCATCAGTCTGATCTTATGCTCCACCGCTCTGCTTATGGGCACGGATTTAAAATAATTTTACTGTGTCATCAGAATTGTTGTTCATTGGGTCAGAGATTCGAAGAATAGGCAAATAGGTTAGAATTCAGGATTGTTCCAGACCTGTGTATCTCGAGCATGATCGGATTCGAGGTACTTTTGCTTAGGATTTGGAACCTTGTTAAGTGAGCATACTGTTTTGACCGGTACAATATATATCAAAATATTAATATATAAACTAACCAAAGGAAATACATATAAAACAAAAAAAGACTTATAAATCCAATAAATAATATTATATTTCAACCAGAGGACTGGTTTTCATCAGAAAGAAAAAATACACAGTAAAATGGCGATAATCTGTAATTTTTGATTATCGCCATTTTACTGTGTATTTTTTTTCTTTCTGATGAAAACCAGTCCTCTGGTTGAAATATAATATTATTTATTGGATTTATAAGTCTTTTTTTGTTTATATATATATATATATATATATATATATAATAAAATATATATATATATATATATATATATATATATATATATATAAAAACCCAGAATTACTTCTATAAAAAAGCTTTAATATTTCAACCAGTAGACTGGTTTTCATCAGAAAGCAAATGGCTACTTACAGAAATTAAGCCCTAAAATATTACAGTTATGTATGAGATAACAAAATTAATTCCTATAGGCTAAAAATCTTTAAAAACTTTGTATAAAATATATATATATATATTTACAAAACTTTGTATAAAAATACTAAAAGTATTATTTCACAAAAATTTTTTTAAAAAAACTATACATAATTATTATATATTAAAATATATCAAAAAACAATAAAAAATATATCATTATATATGCACACACTAAAAAAACTGTATACTGTATATACATATATTTTACTATATCTGTTTTGTTATATACATATATATCTAGTGCACATATTTTTTTTTATATATACACTTTATATTTATTCTACTTCGTGCTAGTCCACCTATAAAATAATTATTTAGGAAACAAAAAATAAATAATAAAAAATAATAAAAAAAATAATTATTTAGGAATTAAAAAAATAAAAAAATTAATAAATCCTTAGGAAACCAGGTAATTCAAAGATGTGATAGTACCTATATTCATATTCACCACATGAGGATGTAATGTCTTAAATTTAAAAATAAAAAAACTATCTTTCTGTTTTCTTTCTCTCATGGAAGAAAAATTATCTTCCAATATAACCACTCTTAAATCATCAATCGAGTGATCAGGTAAATTGAAATGTTTAGAAACTGGTCTATCTTCATTTTTATGTAAAATATCAAACCTATGGTTGGTCATTCTAATATGTAAACTGTTTGCTGACTCACCTATGTAACAACACAAGCATCTATTACATTCTATTAAATATACCAAGTTTATTCTTTTACAACTGACATAGTTGGAGATATACCATTTAAAACCATGAATGGTGTCTCCCTGAACCATCTTTGTAACAATAATATGTTTGAATGTAAGACATATTTTATCCACACATGAAAAACATCCATTTTCTGACACAAAATTAGTGCCAAAAGCTGTCCTTACAAGTCTATCCCTAAGTGTCCTATGTCTACAATATACAACTTTAGGTGGATAGGAAAAAACAGATCTCAGATAATCTGTGGAATTTAATATATTAAAATGTTTCAATAATATTTGGTTAATATTAGGCAAATCATCATTGAAGGTAAGAACCAGTGGTATATTTATCAACTGACTCTTTCTTTTCTTAGATAGAAGTTCCGCCTGTCAACTTCGGAAGATTTTACCACTGCCCTATCTAACAGTCCTTTAGGATATTTTATATTGATAAATTTATTATACAAAACCTTGTTATTTTGCTGAAGAAATTCCTGATCGCTGCAAATTCTTTTAATCCTTAAAAAGTGACTATAAGGGATATTAGTCTTTAAGTGCTTAGGGTGATTAGTATATAAATGTAGGTAAGCATGACTATCAGTTGGCTTTCTATATATATATTAGTACTAAGAATACCATCACTCCAAGTAATCTCAACATCAAGAAAATGAACCACTGTTTTAGAAAAATTCTTTGAAAATTTTATATTATTATTAAAATTACGTGCGTGCGCGTGTGTAAGTGTAACACCAAAAGCTAAAAGCTGAAACTTAATGAAAATAAACAAATTCAAAATTTAAAAATTAGCCCAAAAATGGAAGTTTGTTAATCAATTATTTTTACTACCAAAGCCAGCTATTCAATTGCAACAACACATAAAGGTAATGAAAAAATATATTAAATAAATTTCCCAAGATTCTGAATTACCTTTAATTTCAAAATAAGTTATTTAACTTATTTAAAAATTCTTTTGAGATATAAGTTTTTTTGACATTATAGTTAATTGAAAAGTTATAGAAAAGTATGGGCATTTTATTTAATATACATTTATTTATATTGTATCGTGTTCCTTTACAATTTAAAAGAATGCCTTTGATAATAAAAATAATTGTCTATGAAATTTTAGTTTTTAAATTGTGGCTACTTTTTTAAAAATTTGAACGATTGTAATTTGTATATAGATTAATGTGTGACTATAAAATAATAATTATCTAATTTATTAAAAATAAAGATCTGTCTAAACATTTGTTTTAGTATAGTAATAAAAATAAATAAGTATAATTAATTTATTAGAAAAAAGATCAATATATTTATGGCTATTGTGTTGGGAAATCTCTATTATATCTTTTTATATAGGAATAAATACTCATAATATTAACAAGCGATTGATATTTTCCGTCTTTTAAAAATTTCTAATTAGAAAAAAATAATCTTTACATAATAAAGGAGATCAAAAATGAGAAAAAAACTAAACTCCATTTAATCTTTTTTTTTTTTTTGCAATTTTACTTGATTTGTGTCCTATTTTAATTTTAAATTGAGATTAATTGATGATTTGAATTTTAAATGCTTGATTAAAACTATATTCTTAAAAAGGAAATAGCCGAAGATTTAAAGAAGAGAAACATTTTGATAAATTATACTTTAAAACCAAGTGAGTGAACTTTAAAGGTTTGCCAATTTTGCCATTGCTTAATTCTAAGTGAAGTAATCTATCTATCTATCTATCTATCTATCTATCTATCTATCTATCTATCTATCTATCTATCTATCTATCTATCTATCTATCTATCTATCTATCTATCTATCTATCTATCTATCTATCTATCTATCTATCTATCTATCTATCTATCTATCTATCTATCTATCTATCTATCTATCTATCTATCTATCTACTTCTTTGTCTGTCGACATACCTATTTATTTGTCTACTACTTATCTATATTTATATTATCTTCGGTCTGTATAGATATATCTATCTGTCTGTATATTAATCTGACTATTTACTTATATAATGATTGTTTGGTAGATCAATTTATCTATATACTTTTTTCTCAATTTACATTTTATTTATTTTGCATATCTATTCTGGCCTTCATTTATTTATCTATCTAATTAGATAGATACATAGATAGAGAGATAGATGTATCGATGGATGGGTGGATAGATGAATAGATATATAAATAAATAGATCGATGGATAGATGAATAGATAGTCAGATGGAAAGATGAATAGATGGACAGATAGGCAGATAGACATGTGGATGGGTGGATGGATAGATAGATATATAAATAGGTATATAGATACAGAGAGATATAGATATATAGAAAGATATTTAGAGAGAGACAGATGGATAAATGAATAGATAGATAGATGTATGTATGGATAGATAAATAGATAGGTAGGCAGACAGACAGATAGAGAGATAAACAGATAGATAGACAGACATGTAAGTAGATAGTTAGATAGGTAGATAGATAGTAAGATAGATAGACAGATAGATAGATTTATGATAGATAGATAGACAGGTATATAGATAGATAGATAGTTAGATGGATAGATAGATAGGTAGATAGATGAATAGATAGATAAATAGATAGATAAATAGATAGATAGATAAATAGATAGATAGATAGATAGATAGATAGATAGATAGATAGATAGATAGATAGATAGATAGATAGATAGATAGATAGATAGATAGATAGATAGATAGATAGATAGATAGATAGATAGATAGATAGATAGATAGATAGATAGATAGATAGATAGATAGATAGATATACACAAAAATACTTTCTGGCTTAATTACATATCTCAACCAACTTACTGTTATATTCTGTTTGTTTGTATGTACTTATCTGTCAGTCTACTTATTTATTTATCTGATTATCTATGTTTTTATTTACCTATTTCTTTTTTTAGAAATTTATCTATTTTGGTGTTTACTGTGTTTATCCATTAAAAGTTCTTTTGTTAACATTTTTTTATTGTGGCATCAAATATTCAGTTAAAATTATAATATTAATTTGAAGGGCACGGTAACATAGGTGTATTAATCCATTATTTTTGTTAAAACTGCTAACTTTTTTATAGCATCAATTATTCAGTTAAACATTATATTAATTTTGAAACTAATTCAAATTTTCTAATCAGATTAGCATAGGGTAAGATAGTCATGATTTTGGATGAACATACTGGGCTTACTGAATATTTCTTACAAGGTTATTCTCCTTCAACATTTTTTAATAAAACAAGGTATATGATTATATTGATGATACTCAGCTTTCAGCTAAAACTTAGAACATTGTTTTTATTAACTATATTTTTTAAAAATTAATTAGTAATGAGGTAAGTCATACTACAGAATACAATCTTAGCTTTTTACTGTTGTTTTCTCCATAGCTAAACTGCTGCTGTGGATTTCTTTTCCACAGCTGAATCTAGACAATTTGCTATTCACTAGACACTGAAGTTGAATACTTTCAGACCCACCATTTTGTTTTTTAAAACAATCTTGATATCCATCCAATCACAGACTACTTTAAACATAATAACATTAAGTGTGAACTGATTGATTTTATTTTTATAAAATATATTAATTTCTATATAAGTTCAATTAATTAAAATTTCAATTATATGCAAATTATTTAAGAATTTCTATGTGGTTATTTTTTTTTTCTGAATTACTAAAAGGAGATAATTTTTTAAGAAAAGATGTAGAGAACAAAATATATCTTCTTAATTATTTAAAAACAGCGTATATATTTTTAAAAGTTAATAGCTTAATTTTTCCTCTTTTAAAAGTTGATAAATATTACTTAAAGATTTTACTTATTTATCTCTCTTTTCTTTTATTTATTTTATTTTTTTCAAAAAACAAAAAAAATATATAAACAATTAACTAAATAAAATTATTGAAGAAAAAAGTGTGAGTCTATGAATATTATCTTCTAAATTAAACACATTGCTCAGCTATTTATTATCTAAAGTTTAAATAAATTAATCTTTTTTTTTTGGAAGTGAATAAATATTTATCATACAATTAATATTTATTTTGTACTTTTTTACTTTCTTTTATAATTACACCTAAAACATTAATTATTCACATTCTTATTATTTCAAATGTTAGGAATTTGGTCACATGATCAATTAAAGACTATAACATTTTAACTATGTTAGTAAATGTTATTCTAAAAGAAAAATAATATGAAACTATGTGTTGTAATGATAGATGGAAAATGGGTCTGCAGATATATGAAAAAAATTATCAAAATTAATTTAGTTCAGATTTATAAAACTCTATTCCTATGATAGGTAAAAGAAAGATTGTTATTGTTAATTAAATAGTTAGGTAAATATATAGAAAAATGATTATATAGAAAGATAGAAAGGCATACACACACGCACACACACACACACACACATATATATATATATAATATTTTAACTGTATTTGACTAAAATATTTAGTATAGGTGGTGTTTTACATTTATAAATTCTTAAATTAATAAGTCTTTATTGGAACAATAGCCAATAAAGTTTATATTGCTTAAGGCTGAGATTGTATTTACAACTGTCAGGCTAATGTAATTAAAATGGGAATTTGTAACAAAAGAATATATTAATTTTGATAAAATAGAATACCAGTTCTTACTTTGTGTAATGAAATTGAAACAGGCATTACAACAAAAATGATATGAATAAATCTTCCAAAAGTACTTGTTTCTTTAACTACTTTAAACTATATGTATTGTAGCCAGTTGGTTACATTGCTGAATCAACAATAATTTGATAGTGGGTAGCTTGTTTCTCATTTTTATTTTGGGATTATTTAATTAATGGGGAAAATAATATTTAATGTTCCCATGCATATTTTTTTATAATAATAATGGGTTGAAATTGGTTAAATATTTTATTTTCCTTCTCACATGGCAGAAGAAACATTCTAGACATTTTTAAAACTAATTTTCAAATCTGCTTTTTAATATGTATTATAAATTGTAAGTGTTGGTAGAAGAGAGAGAGAACTATGAAATCATATAAATAATTTCTTTTGTTCTTACTCTTCAATAATGTTATTTAATTATCAGTTTCTTTTAATTTTTTTTTTTAAAATGTGCCAAGAAACAAAAAAAAAAAAGAAAACATTTACCATTTTAGTAAATTGTTCACTATTTAATTTTAACCTTTTAAGAGAGATAAGCTTTTATGGCTAAGAATATTTTTAAAAAGAAAAAAAAAGAATATTTTTAATTAGTGTTAATATTTTTTTCTTTTTATCTCTCTGCATTACAAAAAAAAAAATCAAGTCAGTGTAATTAACTGATTATTTTATTTTTATTTTTGTAATAATTTTTTTAATTAGAAAGTAATGTCAAGAATTTTATGATAATTTATATCCTTGACTTGTTTTCAATGTCTATGATTAAAGAGAGAAATACCTGAACAATTGTATTTTTAAGAATTTACCTAATTGGTTGTTGTTATAAAATAATCAGGTTAGAGACAGATTGTGATTGGCTTGTAGCCAAGATTGGTTTGAAAAAAATAATGTGGGTGTGAATAAGTCAGAAGACCTAAGTAAGTGTCTGGTGAGAGTAAGAATGATTCCTAACTTATTTCTTGAAGAGAGAGCAGTCAAGTCTTCATCCATCTGATAAAGAATAAAGAAGCATAAGTTATACCAAGCTGTTATATAAAACAGCAGGACTCTTAGCCAAACTATTGCACATAATAGCAAAAGCCTTAATCAAGTTTTTAGCATTCTATGAGTTTAGTCATAAAAGGATTTGTACAAAGAAAACCCTATTCTAAATTCAGCTAAAGTCTAGATATCATATTTATTTTTGTAACTTGCCCCCACTGAAATGATAATGTACAGAAGTTACTACCCAATGTATCTAAAACATTGTCTTCAACCAAAAGAATGAGTCTCTATTTGTGTTAGTATCAGCTGGCAAATTGATTAAAAGGAAATGGAAAAAAATGTTATTGTTAACCTGGAAATGAAATTACTGCACATGGAGAAAATGATAAATCAACCATATACATGTCTAGAAGCTTTCAAGGAGAAATTCTATTGAAGAATTACACAGAAAAATAATAAAACCATGATTAAAGGCATATTTTTGTGTGTGCATTGTATTTTTATTGATAGAAAAAAATTTTTTTTTCTTATATAAAAATAATGACTTTTTTTGTAAGAATGGATAATTTTAAACAATTTTAATAAAGTTTTCAAATTGTGAAACATATTTTTTTTAATCCAGTCAATTTTCTCTTCAAAATTATGAGTTTTTGAAAATGTATTTCTTTGGAAGTTTAAATTTTTTTAGGAAAATATTTTTCTTTTTACATTCATTTTCTTTCCCAAAAACTTAACAAAAGGTTAATTAAGCAAAATCAAAGATTTTTATCTTTGATTTTGAAAATGTTGTTTTTCCAACTCTGAATTATTTTAAAGCAATAACCTGATTAATTAAAAGTTAATTCAAGAATTGAAATAAACTGATTGATTATAATTTTTATGAAATATTTTTTTTTATGAAACAAATGTTTGAAATTTCATGCTATCATTGCCTATTTTTTATTTACTATTAATTAATTAATTATTAAATTACTGTTTAAAAAGTATTTTTTAGTCTTAATTTCTTTTTTCTATCCAATTTCTGTTTCATAAATTGCAGTGTGAGTGATTTTATTTAATGACAGCATAATGTTCTAGAATTTTTTAAAAATAATTCCAATAAAACTATTTACTTATAATAAAATAAATCTAGGAATTATTTCAGTGATTTATAATAAGCTGCATTATTTATTTATTTATTTATTTCTTGTTCACAGTGATAGTTTATGGAGTTTTGGCTTCCCAAGTTAGATTTGTGCATAATATGTATATAGAGTAAAGGTTTATGCTTTTGTGTTATAGACGTTCAGAAGTTGGTGATACTGGTTGATGCAAAAGGGCTATCCTTTAAAGTGCATGCACTAAATTTTATTTCATTATTATTTCTTTATAAGTTAAGTTCATAGCTGGCCAGTATAATAAGGATACTAAGTGGCTGGAGGCATTGCTGATGATCAGCATGTTTTATTACCCCATCACTATTTTTAAATTATATTCTTATTGATTACAACCTGAGTATGTTATCCAGATAATTATTATTTGTATCCCTTCCCTAAGTTTGGAAATGGCTGAATAATGAGGATGTCTATAGTGGACCACTTTTAAATCTAGTCAAAAAATTTGACTATTGATTTATTATTATATTTGTTGATCATTTATGATAATAAGTGATTATTATCTTTGTGTAATGCTGGTGATCTTATAGTCAATTCTGTGCTGATCTTTTACGTTCATCTCTTTAATATTTAATTTTATATTTTGTTTATTTGGGGTCATGATGGTTTCCCATCTCCTCATAATTCAGCCCTAATGCGGTGTACTATTACAAATTGCTACCCAATTGTAGGACATTGTAACCTCAGTTTCTCTTTTATTAACCCCAATTTTCCATACTGTTTAATATATAAAGAGAGAAAAAAAGAGGAAGGAATATCTATCTAATCAGTTTTAAAATTATAGATGACTATAAATTTCAGGTGAACTTAAAAAATGATTTTATTGAAATCAAAATTATTATTAACTATATTTAAGCTTACATATTATGCTAACCATTATATATTCTTTATTAGTTTTAATTAATAGGAAAACAGTCAACTTTTTCATTTAAATAAATATATTACTGTAAGTGAGAAAAAGTGCTTAGAAGTGCCAATCAAAAACAACTCTAATTCGAGCATTTACACTGAATATACCGAATATTTACGTTATAAATATTGTTATCGTAAAAGCAGTGTTATAAAATTCTAATATTAATATATTCTCATATTATTAAATTTAACCTCTAAATCTTTCTAGGATTTGTTCAATTGATGTCTAAGTTCATTAAACCTACTATCACACTTTCTATTAGATTCCTTTAATTTCACATCTAAATTATATCTAAGTTTCTCTAACCCTGAACTCATAGCCTTAATTTCGACGCTATATAATTCAATTTTGTGGTCTATATTCTCTTTTATTTTGTGATTCAGATTGGTCATTTTTCCTAACATCAATCTTATTATTAATAAATTCAACTTTATTATCCATAACGACTCTAAATTCTTTATTTTCTTCAGTCTGACTAACGTTTTCTTACCCATACTTTCCATAATTGATTATTTGAATCTCATAATGATATTTCTATTTTAAAATAAATAACTTGCACAATTATATCAGATTATTTCGTTTTTGAATACTAATATATTTATCCATCCACTTTCAAGCCATTGAAGTTCATAAAAGAGCAACAATGATATCATTCATTCTACACTACTCAAAACATTTTTTCTACTTCATATTTGAATAGGTCCATAGAAAATGTTTGATTAATTCACTTTTACAAAATATTACTGCCACACAAATGTAACCCTATATTATCTTGGAATCGTGAATATCAATTTTTATAGCATTATTATATATATCATATACTATGTATATATATATATATATATATATATATATACATAGTATATGATAATATAATAATGCTATAAAAATTGATATAATGAAAATAATATATAATAATACTTCATCTTATCTATTCATTTATTTTACTTGCGAACAAATTTCAATTGCCTAAAAGTAAATAAAGTACAATAGAAATATATTCAAAATTATATATATATATAGATATGGTAAACTCTCTATAAATTAATAACTGCTTCAATATTTTAAATTTAACATACTTTTATTTACAAAAAAATATATAAATTATTGGGCTACATTTTATCAACAACAGATAATTATATGATAACCCACATTGTCTTGAAAATAACTTTTAACTTTACCGATAATTAATTCTCTATTTTATGTGTTTTTCTGAATCACTACGGAAAATGCAGTTAAACGCAGACCAACGTAATATGTTTCAAGAATGGGTGAAAGTTTTTTTTGTTGATTATAATAAATCAGTAAAAAATCAATATAAATACATATATACCGAATTGAATTAAATTAATTTAAATATAGAAATGAGGATCTATAGACATTTTAACTTTCACTCATCCTGAAACACACACACACACACATATACACGCATTCAACTAAAATTATTATTACAATCACTTTTTTTAAACATAAGCACTTACAAAAATCAATATTACAAAATAAAATGATACACATATTTTTATAAAAGAAACGAATATCATATTTCCATACAACCTAAATTCTTGTAATATTTTTCTGTCAACTCAAATCCCATGATGTTTTTATTGATTTAACAATCCTTCTTTAATTTCATAGACATGGGTAGTATTAGGGTTTTATCCAAATTTGATGTTAGTTCGAACTTTTCCTAAGCTTATATCCGTATGTAATATTGAAAAGAAAAACAATTATTTATTATTTTTGATAATATCGAATGAATGCTGGTTTGATTTGAATATAGTTAACAAATTTTAATTAACCCATTTCAGCTTTAAGATTAATGTATTGATAATAAGAATAATATTAATTGATAAAGTATTTCAATATAGCAGCAAATTATTAAATGTCAATATTTCCAAAGATCTATACAAACTTTTCTTGTTCGTTTCCAGAATGTACTTCACTACAAAATTACAACACTTTTATTTCGACATCGTCAGATTGCTTGCTTCTTGTTTACTCTCATGAACTCTCAGTTTTTTTTGGTCTTTTTAGATAAATATATTTTCTTTTATCTCCTCCATAGTTTTCTGTCTATTAGCATCAACTTCATAAATAAATAAATTTCAGTAATAAAAATAATTGATTCTGTCTTTTAGATGATCAAATCATATTTGTAAATAAACATAAGAAGCAAACCGATTTGGAAAAATGCAAGCATAAACAGAAAATGTAAGGAGAAGAAGAAACAAAAATGCTATTCCATTGATAACTACTTTTATATATCTATCCCAAAAAATATAGTTGTTTTTTTTATTTTTTTATTGACGTCACATCTCTATGGCGATCCCCAAAAAATTCCTTCCACTTTATCATTCCCAATTCAAAGTCCAACTTTAACAATCAATAATAATATTAACAAAAGAATATTGATCTTCCATATAAAAATTAATACACATATATTAATTCAACACTAATGATATTTTATTTATATAAAATAAACACACACCTGTAATTATATTATTTTATGGCATTACATTTTAAATAAAAATATTTTACCCATAACTCATACTACAACAACATATGTTGTGAAAACAAAATAGACTCTTACAATGTTAATTAAATTTCATAACCTGAACATAATAATACTATTGAGTGCAATAAATCAAAGGTATCAAAAGGTACTGCAATCAAAACGAACGTTTTCTTTAAAATCAAAACAAATCAAAACGATTTGTAACTGTAAATAATAATAATAATCTATTGTTGCAAAACAAAACTTTCAAAACATTAATAATCTAGCAACAGTAATTGCTTATGAAACGGCTTATCTTTTAAAAACGAAAGAGAAAAAAAGAAACATATAAAGTTCACATTTGAAACTTAACTCAGAACACACACACACACACACAAACTAACTCAGTCTTCTAACATTACAATATGTTATAAATATCGTTATATTAAAAGCATTGTTATAACATTCTAATAGTAGTATTTGTTACCACAGGTAAATTGTATCATGATCAGCATCAATATTTGGAAACGATTATGGTTATTTCAATTCTAAAAAAAAAACAGAAAGATAAAAAAAAAGATACTGCATGATAAATAAATCTGAGATGATTACAGAAGCCAATATCTGAAACACATTAATTATGAATAGTCAAAATAAAACTCATAGATCACATAACCCTATTCTCTTAAGCTTGTGAGTTATAAACAATGAGGATTGCCAATTCCTCAACAAGCTTTGTGTTAAATGCTTAGCCAGAGAAAGCATTTAAAACACCTTTGTCAGGAACCCCCCCCAACCCCTGACCATGGTTTCATGCTTTAGCACTCCTCAAAGAGGTGCCAGGGTAGGTTCAGAGTCTTGCAATGACTATACAAACCAATCTGTGATGTCCCTTATATAGTAACATATAAGATACACTGGTTAATGTTTCCACTTATTTCATATTTTGTGATATTGTCTTTTAACTTTTCCTGATATAAACCTTTTTTTCTGAAATACTTCACTACTATATTTAATTATAGCTGTCCATGATATTCTGTTCGCTATTATGTCTTTCTAATCAAAACAATCAATTTTACACATCTATAGAATATCAAAATAATTCACACAATATAAATACTGCTTACATGCTCTATAAAACCTATGTTCTAGTTTCCCAAAAATTTCTTTTTTAGGAAGTCTTTTATTGTTCATTTATATCAGTTGCCCATTTCGTTAAAGATGCAATTTTTTCACAAAGTTGAACACCATATTGAATAATCTTAGGATTTTTCTATTTCATTGTTAAAAAATTTCCAAGCTTTCTATAAATAAACATTAAGGATGACTCTGTGATGTGTAAATAAAATCTCTACATCCCATTTCATATATAATTACTATAAATGTAGTAGTTATTTCAATGTCCTGAACGTCAACACCAAGTTACATCTTTCTACTTATAAAACTACCACACTTAACTTGAATCACATTACAAGACGATATAATTGCTACGGATTTTTCTTCTATCATTGGTTCATAAAAAACTTGAGTTGTTTTAAATATTAATTATTAAATCAAAGGTATTATTTTCTAGAATCAAAACATTAAAAAGATTCTATAAATTATTCTTTAAAAGAAATAAAGTAGAAAAATCATTACTATACAGCAATTCTAGAATCCAAGAAATATGTTTCGTTTTTGATTTAAGTCAATTCAAATTAAAATTCACAATTAAATATTATATTGCTTCTAAATCCTATTCATTAAATCATTTTTATATAATTTTCAAGACCACAGTTACAAAAACAAAAACATTACTGAATCAAATGCATATCTTTTAATACCAACTTTTGAGTATAAATTAAACTAATATAGATGACTATCCAACTAATTTTAAACAGTGTAATCAAACACGGTGTCCAAATCAATAACTGAAACATATAAATCATTCTTAGTTCTCAAGATTGTTTTTGCATATTTCTAACCATAAAAATCGTATCTATAGTGCTTCTCTGTTCTCTAAACCGCATTAAATGTTTGGTAAATATTAAAGATGCAACAACTTTTGCTGTGGTAAAGATTGACTTTTGAAATCTTTTTTTTTTACTTTTATTTTTCAAAATTGGATTAATATAAGCATCTTTAAAATCAGGTAACACAATTTCATAATTCCATACATTATTTTAAAAAATCCTATATTTTTCAGCTAACGTATGACATATATAATTTCAAATTTTATCAGATATCTTATCATTGCCTGCAGACTTAACATTTTTAATATTATTAAGGGATTATATGACAATATTGAATTGGATATCTTTTTTCAAATCAAAATGGATAGCTAAAATGATAATTATTTTTCACCCACACCTGTTCAAAATATTGCTGTCATCATGCAAGAAAGAGTACCATCTATAGATTTAATAAAATTACAATAATATTGTCAACGTCATATGTGCTTTCACTGCTTAATAAATGTTTAATATGACCATATTTACTAAGGACTGTAAAATTTTTGTACTTTTAATCTACCAATCATTTTTAAGATCTCATGTCTGTCATTAAACTTATATCTAGAATTCATTCCATTTCAAGAAGCTGCATGTTGATTGCTTATTCTGCACAATCAGAAAATCACTAAATTTTCTATTAATCAAGTCACTAATTATAAGATCTTTGCCAGGAAACCAGTTATGGTATTTTTAATGAGCCCCAAAAATAGATTTATCTATATCGATATATAGAATTTCAAGCCCCAATAACATGATGATCGTGAAAATCCGAATTAGCATTGTTTTTGTTTAATAGCTGTTAAATTTTGACCTATAGTAAACACTTTTAAAAAATAATATATGTATTTTTTCAGATATGATTGGAATTAAATCTATTTTTAATGTACCTATCATTTTATCCCTGTATTGTTCTAATTTATCTTTGAACTTTACTCGTATTCGGTTTTCCTAAATTTAAGGTAATATATTAAATACTATCGATTTATATCTATCGAAACTTTAATAAGAACAGCAAATGAGTAATTATAGTCAAAATTCTAAAGCACCAAAACATATATTCTTTATTGGCATCCACAGGTAGAGAATTTTTAATTATTTCCTCACTATAACATATATATTATTATCAAGCTTAAAGATTGTTATTTGTTTTGATCCTATTTTTTCTCCATTCTTTTCTTCTGACATAAAAAAACATAATCTATTATATTTTTTCCCATTATATGATAATTTATATAATTACACTTACACTTCTGGAGCCTATTTAAACATTCAATAATAACGTTGTTAAATAAAAAATAATAATGTAATTTGGTTCAACCAATTTTAGATATTTAAGATACTTAATAGATGATTAGTTTTTGTATTTTTGTATTAAAATGATCTTTCTAAAGTTTTGATATTGTTAAATCAGTACAATTATTTAGACTAAAATTAAATAATGTTTAATGTATCAACTACAACGTAAGAAAATCTTAGTAATTATTTGCAATAATAGTAATAATGTTAATAATTTATGTGACTAGTATATAATTTGCATTGGTGATTATTTATCTTTTCAACATATATGTGTTCAAGTGTATCAGTGATATGAGATAGAGTGGTGAGCCGTGGGTTATATGGAAGTCTGTGCTCACATACCCTATATATTACATATAATTGATACAGGTATATAATAAGCCTGTATTCCAGTTATTATTTATCTTTTGAAAATAAATAGTTTGGCATGATTTATAAAATGTGCTCATATTAATATATTATGGTACTTACGTATTATTCCTACATTGATGAAAAAAGATTTTGCACAAGCGTGTAAATAAACACCTACAATCTTTTAAAAACGAAAACAATTTTTTAAATGAATATTAGAATATCCCAATCAGGAAAAAGTTGTTAGGCAAAATGTTGGTTTATTATCCAATATTCACTTAAAAATAATTATTTTCGTTTAAGAAGTTTGTAAATGTGTTTAATTAATTTCTTTTATTTACATGCTTGTGCCAGAATTATAATATAAGCACATACTTTTCTCTAAGTAGAAAATGTTGTTTTCTCTTACTATCTGTCATATATATTTATGTGAAATATCACCTTCTAGGAATAATATGTAAATACCTAAATTATTTAGAATGGGTGTATTTACATTTTCTCAGATAGATTATTATAATCAATAAAGTAAGTCATATATAACATGACATTGCTTTTATGAGCTTGTATTTACAAATATGCAATATAGAGAGCGTACCAATAGCTCAACAAGCTCTTAACTTTACCAGCAGTTGAACCGAATTATTTTGTCTTTTGGCCAATTTGTATAATTTTTTTTTTCAAAAATTGTGCGCAAAAGGGTGGAAAATTCAAAATTCCCACTCTTACAATAGACATAAGTCCCACCCTGACATGTTCAGCCATTGTCTGTTGCCAAGGCTTTCATTCAGCATTTTGGCATTTTATGACATTGTAGTTTTGAAGTATTTATTTCCAAATTTATTAAGCTTTTAGATATTTTTTAAAAAATAATTTGCACTGTATTTATTAGATATCAAGAAATAAAAACTATTACTAACTTATTTTGAATTGAAATACTTTATTCTCAAAAATATAATATTATATTAGCAGCTGGCTGACTTAAATAATCTACTTTATATTTACAGAGTAAGAAAAAATCGCAATTTTGCAAGAAATATTCAAAAAATTTAAACTATTCGGAGATATAAGAGAAGTAAATGATTATTTGCTTCAATGTGTTAAAATAATCAGAATTAAAAAAAATATTTTGTTGATTTTATAAACTGAAAATAATCTTTTTACAAATGATGAAGACTTATAACGTCTTTGTTTTGATTGGATCTCATTTTTTTAATATTTACAAAAACAAAATGTGAATTTAAATTTTATTTCAGTAGTAAACAAAAATATCTATCAAAGGAAGTCAAATTTGTTATGTTCTGGTAAATAATAATCATTTTATCTTAAATTTTACATTGATGTGTGAAACAAAGAAAAACATCAGAAAATGCTAAAATGTGAGAGGCTTTACACTGCATTTTGGAATGGGTAGTTGATAAGTGTGGCAAGGGAAAATATTTAAAATCTCTATCCAGAATATTCTTATCCCCAGACCAATTGGTTTCAAGCTTATGGTTCACCTCCACGAGGAGCTAAAATTTCCAGACACTGCTTGAAACCAATTGTTCTGGGGATAAGAATCTTCTTCTGTTACCAGCACTTATTAATTAAGAGCTTGTTTAAGCTATTGGTACGCTCTCTATATTGCAGATACATTATTGTAAAAAATCAAAATATAAATAAATTTTCTCACAATAACCACATTATGAAGAGTATACAACTATAACGAAAATTAAAGATTCATAAGAGAAACTGTATAAGGCATACTTTCTTGTGGCAGGCTTTAATATCCATAACAACTAATCACAATAAATTTAAATATTATTTATGTTAATTAGATTTTACATGTTATTGTTTAAAGTATAAAAAAAATACATGTAATTTCTAAAATGATGGATATTTATAATCAATAAACACATATACATTTATTAAGTAATATATTTACTTCAATGAAATATATTAATAATTATAATTTTTATAAAAATAAAGTTATAATAATATAATAACTTCACGCAATATCAATCCAAAATACAATATTGATATTGCGTGAAGTAATTATATATATATGCGTGTGTGCGCGTGCGTGTTTGTGTAAATGTGCATGAAATACTTCATTTACATTTTTTTAAAACTTACAGTTTTTAACATTAAAGTATATATATAAAAAAACTATAATATATAAAAATTGAATTGATTTATCTATTTTTTTACTATTTTATTAAGTCGGCCGTTTTTCCATCTGTTCAGCCAAACAATTTCAGTTAAAAATAGTAAGTGAATGTTATTATAATTTTTTTTTAGGTATTAAAGCTGGTTTTTTAATTATCTGTATTGAAATGTTCTTTTTAATTTATCATTCTATCATCTTATTTATGGCTTTTGCAAGTTTGTTTTGCAATATTATGTCAATCGTAATATTTTCTAAGAAAGCAATGTCTAATGTCTGCTATTTATATATGAGAGCTTTATCAGTTGCTGATCTTTTTCTTACATTTTGTCACATTTGGTTAGCAAGTGATTATACCTTTCCTTATATGTATGTATCTTACAACTTTACTTGGATCAGAGCTCATTTTGTGTTATTTATTACATTTATATGCCTAGGTGTCAATTCGTGGATGACAATATGTATTTCCCTTGACAGATTTATAGCAGTTTGTTATCCCTTGCACACTCGTCTTTTACAAAACCGTACTCTTGCTTACTGCATCATTACTTGTGTTTACTGTTTTCTTATTTTCTTTCATTTTCCATTTACGGTTCATGATTGCGTTTTAAATTCTCAGAATAGTACAAAATTTCTATTTTTTAATAATACCGTCTTTTCTTATCAATATGGTGAGAATCAAAAAATAACTAAGACAATATTATTTAAAATTTATCAATGGCTTCGGGAAGTTCTTTGCCGTATAAGTCCAATCCCTGTAAATTGTGGGTCTTGTGTTTAAAGAATCGCAAAAACGTAAAAAGGAAATGACGATAGATCAACAAAGTACAAAAAATAAAGAGGACACAACAACTTGTTACAATTTTAATCAGTATTGCAGTTGTTTCGATGATTTCTTTATTGATTGGGTCAGTTTGTTATATTGTTTTTACTATTAGTGGCTGGCATTCTCTTGAGTACAAAGTAATCTATGAAATAACCATATTTTGTGAGTTATCAAATTGTTGCATTAACTTCTTTATTCATTTTACTTGTAACTCAAAATTTAAAAGGATATGGAAACTGGCATTCAATTTCAAAAATAACCCAATAAAACCGAACATAAACTAAAACATTGTATTTAAAGTAATATCTATCTATCTAACTATTTATATTACATTATGTGTACGGATATCATATTCATATATATATATATATATATATATATATATATATATATATATATATATATATAGCAAAAAGACATTCTAACAGTGTTTGATTTAATATTTATTTTAATAAGCCAATATGTTTTCAATGTGTTTATGTTTATACAATTAATCCAAAGTATTGGATGTATTACTGTATCAAAATATGCTATTTCAATTATATTTTTTCCAATAAAATGTAAAACAAAACAAAAAAATTCATAATCTAAAAAAATGTAATGATCTGGTAGCAACCATTTTTTCTTCTCCAAGCATATTTTGTCATAATTTTTATTGATCACATTTATTCATGTTCCACAGAAGCACACTTTATGATTCACTTTTTATACCTTCACAATGTGGTTCAATGCGTCATGTAGTAAAATGTGTTGTATATGGAAAGATAAAAATTTGACAAGATTTAAAATTTATTTTTCTCTAATGATAAAATGAAAACTAATGATTTAAATTGTCTACATAAGGATATATGTATAAAAACAACACCATAGCAATAAAAGATTAATAATATACCTATGGGTTGCAATGGTAGATGAAACATGGTTTAAAAGTACATGAAAACATGAAAATAAAATAAAGCATGATTAGAACTAATTAAATTCATTTTTATTAAAATCAAATGTATTAACTTCTATACCTATTATAGGTAAAATATATAAGTAGTTCGTTAGATGGTTAAAAGAATATATGGATATATATACAAAGATAGGTACATATTTATACTGAACCAGTTAGAAGGTTCATCCTAACTATGGTTATGTATGCATAGTATTCAAAATTATTTTTGATGTTAACTTGTTATTTCGTTGTGAAATAATAATCGTTAAAACTGCCAATGGATAACACTCTATTTTATTTTGCAAAAATAGATGCCTCCCACAATATTTTAATTAATATCATAACCGTATTTTTTATTACTTATTTTGTTTAAAAGTAATTCAAAATTAAAATCAATGAAGAATTATCATAATGTAGTTTATTGCTAATATATATTTTGATAAACTTCAATAACGATTTTAACTTGCTAACACTCTGTATTTGAAATCACTAATAGAAATGAAGAAACTGACAACACTTATATGTTAGGGAATTTATTTTGTTAAAGCAACATTATTTACTTCCAAATTAATGAATCACTAATATATATTACATTTTATATGTAATGATTTGCATACATGTATGTGTACGGCTATAATTAATATTATATAAACATTATTACCATCAGTCGTTTAAAACAGCAGTCGAATAAAATTCAAGATAGAAAAGTAAAATAACAACAAGTAAGGAAATTAAAAAAAAAAGATATTCCTTTTTTCGTGAAAATAAGAGATCGATAAGTTGGATTGAAAAGGGAACTCTTTTATGAACTTTACTGGATACTTTTATTTTTTTGAGAAAATCTACACAGTATGATAAACTACCTAGAAGAAACTATATTTTAATTAGCTTGTTCTATTTACTGAAATGTTCTTATTAGTTAAACCAGATATAAAAAGAACAATAAAAATGGATTGTTAGATCCAAACACATTGATGACTATTTCCTAAGAAACATGGATTTAAATTAAAATCATCTAACAAATAAAACCACGAATTCCAGCATTATAAATTCGTTCTATTCAGGCATATTGCCATTTGAATAAATGCATATAAAATAAGTAAGTCGCATGCATATTAGGGGCAAAGTACTGGCCCTTATAAATAAAATGAAACATCAATTTCATAAAAAAAACTCTGTCAATTTTAAACAACTAATTTAAAAATTGTTGACTAAAGGAAAGAGACCAGACAGAATATCAAGCATACTAAGTTTCAGTCATGAGACTATAACGCTACCTACCAGATATAGGGGTTTATTATATCCTATTACAAACATATTTAGTATGCACATGTTGGAAATAGATGAATAGTTATAGCTGATATTAAAAAGAAATTAGAAAACTACTGGATTATTAGATAACACTGGGGTCAGTGATTATTAAAATTTATCATTGGATATATATATATATATATATTGAAAATGGATTGTATAATTATCAACCCCTAACACACACACACATAAATATATATATATACAAAAAATTTTATAAATCCAAGAAATAATATAATATTTCAACCAGAGGACTGGTTTTCATGAGACAGAAAAAAATATTATTTCTGGGATTTATAAGTTTTTTTTTATTATATATATATATGTAATTCCTTTGGTTATATATATATATATATATATATATATATATATATATATATATATATATATATATATATATATATATATATATATATATATATATATTGTGCCCTTTTCTATAGGTCAGAATCAGCTCATTACAGTAAATTATTAAAAAATTTAGATTTTAGAATATGTTCTCTTGATGTGTTAGTTATATTTTGTTAATAATATCTTAAAGTACAATTTAAAGCTAAATGAAAATATGTAATGCATAAAAATTATAATGAATCACTTTAAAATAGTTAAATAAAGCTAAAAATATTATTACATATGGTTGCAAAAGCTGGCCATAATAAATAACACAGCTATAAATATTTAAAAGTATGTTTAAAAAGTTCAATTTTAATAGTTTTAAAACTTATAGTTAAATAAATGTTATATTTAAATTTATAAACTATATTTAATAATTATAATTAATATCGTATATTTTAAAAAGTAATCTTTATGGTAGTGAAAGTTATATTTAATTCTATATTTTCCAAATTATTCTTCCAAATTTTATATAATTGTATTATTTTATTTAATATGACAAGTGTTGCAATTTATTATTTATTCCCAGACAGTAAATTGGATAACGTCTGTCTTGGTTATATTAGTCATGTGATTTGTATAATAATATATGGTTGTACACACTTGCTTGCTAGTATTTATTAGTAAAGTTCAAAATATTGTAAAATTGCATTATAGAATTGGATATAATTATTACCTATCATAAAAGCCAATAATAAATATTAAGTTAACTATCATATAAAATGTTTTAAATAATGTAATAAAGATGAGTACAGTTAATAAAAAGGTTAAATATTTTGTTTTAAAATAAAATAGATAAATTAAATATTAAGAGTGGGATAAATTTATTAAATATTGTTTTAAAAAAGTCATTTTAAATATTTAAGTAATTTAGTAAAGTAATAATTGATTTAAAATTAATATTTTAAATAATATTTTTAAAGTTTTAATACGTCATATTTTTTATTTTGAAATTTAATTGTGTAAGTTTCTAACATTATGCAAATTTGGTATCAAACCAAAAGTAAGAATCAACCAATAGAATGACGTATTTTCTAGGATATAAATACGGATTGCACGGGGGGTATCAGTGGTGATTAAAAAATGTATTAAAGGTAGCAGAGATCATCTCAGTAGCTATCAAGGTGATAGTAATTTTTAATTTTATTATTTAGTCAATTTTTTAGTGCTCTCGTACAATTTTATTTGCAAAGCTAATAGGTTATTATTATTTTAAAAAGTATTTGCAAAAAGAGAGTGTAAAATAAAAATATTAATAATAACTTCATTTAATATGCCTTGCTAATTTTAAAGTCCCATTATCAGTAGTATTCATCAAAATCTAATATATAACTTCGCAATAATAAAATGGATATACCAATAAGTAAAACGTATTCAACTTATAATATTTTAAAAATGAGTATAATATTTATTAATGCAGTTTCAATAATATTGAACAAGAGGACTATTCAAATGAATAAATTAATTTTATGGACATTGTATGGGAAACTCATTAGAAAAACTGTTTGCCGATTAAAAGTAAAGACGCATTATTTTATATAGCAAGATAGTCTTGTCCAGTATTAATAAGCAATAGGACAAGTATACTCTATAATAAATTTATGGAAATATCATGTTATAAGAGTAAATGTTATATCCTTTTTGAAGGAAACATTTAAAATACTTGTAAGAAAATTATCTTAAGTAAAGATTAATGAAGATATTCTAGAAAAGTGTATGTTATGAAAAACTTGAACAATATATAGGTTATACACATTCGTAAAAAAATATTTTAAAGCTGATAATTTAAACCACAATGAAACACCCACTGAATAGGTAATAAATAACAATAAATTTCCTTGAAGAAGAAACCTATAAAGAAAATGAACATGTTAATAAATAAAATATGGAATTATGGAAATTAAGTATTGTGCAAATAGTTTATCCGGATAATTCAAGCTAAGTCAAAAGGGAAAGGATGCATCACCCAGCTAATAAGGAATATTCCAGAATAGGAGCTTCAAGTTATTATTTTTAATAATATAATTTTATTATGATTTTAATAATCATCGCTCTGGACAATAGAAACATATACTGTTGTTCTATAAACTCTTCCAGGACGGATTGATTATTATTTTATTTAATTTTTCAAGATTTTAAAAGACATCATATTATTTTTATTATTCATTTTTTAAATCTGAGAGTTTCATACCGGAAGTTTGGATGACACTTACTGCAGGAAACATATTGTCTTGTTCATCATCATAACAATGGGGGAGATTGTAGAATTACTCTTGAAGAGAACATTTTTAAAAAAAAAAAACTTTTGAGAAAGAAAATGGAAATATTTGGACTTATAAAAAACATTCGTTTTTCAGCTGAAGTTATGTAAATATGATTTTCATTTATTACTATTTATTTTAAATGTAAATTTTCTAGTTTATAAGAGTAGGAACATGAACATTAATCTATTGATAATATTAAAATCCTATAATATAATAATTTAATAGTTTAAATAAGAACATTTAAGTAAAAGTATAAATGTATTTTCATGTATGCAATGCTATATCTAGTGGATGGAAAAGAAGACTGCAAAAAGTGATGACCAGATAATATCACTTGGTAATAGTTAATGAATATTGATATTTTATGATGTATATTTTGTTTTCTTTTTAGATTGCCTATGAATTATAATGAATGGAAGTATAAATGTTTAATTATATGTAAACACATTTTATACAACACTTTTAAAATTATGAGATTAGGATTTATTTTGGGAATATGCATACTATAATTTTATACTAATAATATAACATAACCTGATAATAAATATTTATGTGATTCTTTTAAAAAAAACTTTCATATTATTGGATGTTCCAAGGATTCATGTTACAAGTTTGTATATGTTTTAGAATATAGAATAAGGAAGTAAGCAGACTTTTCTTGTGGATCAGTGAGATCACTCTAATTATAAATGAATTTTATTTATTGTTTTGAATATGCAAGATAGTTATTTTGTCAATGTAAGATGTGATAAATCTTTAGGAAATAATGATAAGATAGTGGCTTGGTAGTAATATGGTGAACATGAACCCAAGATGATGTTATAATAGGATGTGATGAGGGAATATGAATAATATTTTATAATCTTTGTGGATATACAGTACAGTTAACAGTGCCCTGTAACTGATATATTTATTTTGGACAGTGTCTATTTTCTTTAAGTATTGATGTTTTAATAAAGCTGAAGGAATAGCTTGACATCATTAATAGTATTGGAGGACATTAGACTAGGTCATGCCTCTATTTCTTATAGATACACTGTGCCATGATATTTTTTGATATTTGCTATGAGTTATACTCTAGTTTTTCTTCCCTAGATCCTACACATCTATTCGCTATCTAGATTTCCAATGTAACTACATCGTTCAGTATGATATATTTGAAAAGAAATAATAGATAATTTAGAGTTTAAGATATGCTATCGTTTGAATGAGATAAGTTCATTTACTTAGAAGAAGTAGAATTTGTATAAATTGGAATTGAAAATCCAATGGATCCTAAAAGGGAAAAGAATCATAAAATATGTTTTTTGGATTTATTTTGGAAATAAAATAAAATTTCAAGAATAAAGTATATAAAACAAAGTTGTTCTTTAAAATGTTAAATAACTTTTAAATGCTTTATTTTGTTTTAAAATAAGTATTGCATATTTTTAAAATACAATGTTTATAAAGTAAAACGATATAAACAATAAGCATAGGTACAATTTTATATTTATTAAATAATAGGGAATGTATCAGTAGTTACAACTATATAGTATTATAGTGGTATCAAGTGGGATATATTATATTTGATAATCACAGTGCAGTGAACAATGATATCCACACAATCTAATAATAAATTAACAGTAGATATTTTATATAGTATTTTCTTTTAACATTGCAAGATGAAATTGTTTATTTTTAAAAGATCCATACTCACGATTAGTATTCTTATTTTGTTTTTCCATACTATGTTTCAATGGATGTGTTCTTTTAAAAGGAAGCATAGTTTAAATAATAGTTAAAGATGATATATTTTAAAATAAGTAATAAAATGTAGTTTTATCATAAAGGTTGATCATAAAAGATAAATAAAATTGTATTATTTTATTATTATTATTTTAAGTTAGAAGGAAGACTTAAATAAATTCTAGATTGTTTTAATAACGAAGTAATAATAAAAAATGTGGAATGGTGTAAATTGAGGATATCCAATGTAAATATTGTAAATAAATTGTTTATTTTTATTTTACTGTTATAATAAACTTTGTTAAATTTGTTTTTCAAAATTTGTGTTTGATTATTTATTTTTCCCATCATACTGCATCTAAAACACAGAGTCACTAAATCAAACATATAATTTTGCACAAAGATAAATAAAGAATTATTTTAAGAATTCGAATATTTTCTTGGTATTCATTTAATTAAGAAATCATTTTTACATTATCTTATGGTCATAAATTGATTATTAAAGAGTACATTGAATTATATGCTATCCGTTGCCACACACCTTTATTTGTCAGATTATAAGTGCTACCACATATTTTTCTTACATTATTATCTGAAGATAAAAGATTATAGTATGGTATTTTATTATTTTATTATAGTAATAAAATTATAGTGAAGAAAGAGATATACAGAATTAGTTCATACAATGAAGAATATTATTATTTGTTATTATTAGTAGTTAAGTGTAGTAGAGTATGACATAAAAATTCCTTATCATGTTTTACTACCGTGATTTTAATTAACTTAGAATAGTTTTATGAACCTGAGATTTTATTGAGCTAAATTTAGTAGATAAAATAATTAAGATTTAATTATTAATTTAATCTTAATGAGTAGGATTTATTAAAGTCGTAAGAATACTATAAGTTTATTTATTTGAGATAGTAATAAGGGGGGATAGTGTTCTTATGCCATTGAGGTAGTATCCTGTGGGATATTGGCTCAATGTAATCTTTCTTGTCACCTGTATTTCACTTCCAAGTCTCATGATATAATAAATATTTATTTATTTATTTTATAAACTGAACCTTTTCATTATTTTGCTAATAGAATGTTTTAATATAATGCAGGATATTTTATTTATTAATTATTTGCATCGAACCAAACATAATCATTAACTGAGCTAACCCATTTTTATTTAATATTTATATTGCCCGGAAGTGAGATGCACAAAGGCAAGGTTAGAAAAATAAAAGTATAGAATAAAATATTGAATTATCAAGATAGGTTATTTAAAGAAAGTTAAAATGTTGAATATTTGAAATATAAAACAAATAAATAATTTACAATACATTGCCTATATTATGCATTATACTTTGTTTTAACAAAAATTTAAATATTAAATAGTTTAAATGTGTGTATTACCTTTCATAAACACAAACAAATAAAGATATGATTGTTGTCCCACCTCTTTCTGTAAAGCTTTTGAAATTTTGATCTGGAAGGGTTTGAATTGATGCCTAAGTTTTATGGTATATAAAAATGTGATGATGATTTTGTTTGATTTTCTAATGAATTACTATAAATTTGGCTGGTGACAAATTGTAATGGCAAATATATATATATATATATATATATATATCAAAATATTAATATATAAAAACTAACAAAGAAATAATATAAAAAAAAAATAAATTATAAAATAAATAATATAATATTTAAAAGAGATTTGAAAAGTCCTCTGGTTGAATTTATATTATTTATTGATTTATAAGTTTTATTTTTGTTTTTTATATATATATATATATATATATATATATATATATATATATATATATATATATATATATATATATATATATATATATATATATATATATATATATATATATATATATGGCTGCAGAAAGAAGTTTGCTATTAACTGTAAGGAGACCCTTTGATTCTTCTTGGAGGCCTTAAAGGAACTGAGCAGGGCAAATTGCTAATGTGAACTCCATACGTTCTTGTCATTGCAGCTGTTATTATTATGTGATTATTCATATAGTATAAGAACATGGATGGGCTGCTCACCAACATGCATTAGCCAGCATGGCTTTTTACCTCTGAGTTTAAGATCAAGAAACACCATGGTCTTTTTTCTCAGTGACTGATAAGGCAGAATGAATGTTTGTGTAAATGATAATTTTTTCCAATACACATATACAGTTATAACAGACAAAAATAAAGCATTGCCCTTATTCCCAGGAGGCTGTAAAGTCACTAACCACGGCAGTGGTTAGTGGCTGAAGATGGAGGGTGCTAAGAATCCCCTAATTGTGGACCCAGGCAGCCATTTGATGATGACTTTTTTTAGGTACGTTTATTTAGGTACTTACAACTGCAGATCACTTTCAAGTGAGGGAAGATTGCAGGAATTAAAAGAAGAACTCTCTTATATTAAATGGGATATTAAGAAATTTGTGAAGTTAGAAGAAAAGGTGAAGAGACAATCGATTTAAAAAGTGGACATATACTCTATTATAAAGGCACAAATATTGGAAATACAAGTGGAGTAGGATTCAGTATAAATAAAAAGTGGAAGAACAATATTGTGGAGATTGATGGTGTATCGGACAGAGTGGCAAGATTAGTTATACAACTTAATAGCAGATACCAAATTCAGATAATTCAGGTTTATGCCCCAACAAGTTCTCATAGTGATGAAGTATAGAAGATTTTTATATGGATGTACAAAAGGCTTTTGATCAGAGTAAACAACATTTTAAAATTGTTATGGAGACTTTAATGCTAGAATTGATAAACAAATGAAATATGAAAGTGCTGTAGGTAATTTTGGTTATGGTAATATAAATGAGAGAGGACATTGACTTGTAGAGTTTGCAGAAAAATAAAACCTTTATATTATGAATTCTTTTTATGAGAAAAATGTTAAAAGGAAATGGACATGGAAGCATCCAATTGAAGGTATAGCAGAATTGGATTATATTTTGACTAACAGGAAATACACATTTCAAGATTGTAATGTTCTTATAAATTTAACACAGAAAGTGAGCATCGATTAGTAAGGTGTAAGATACATGTTAATGTAAAACTAGAAAGACAAAAAATATTAAGAAAAACAATATTTACAGTTGATATTCCTAATCTTCAAAAACATTCTAATGAATTTAAATTAGAACTTACAAATCGGTTTCAAGTATTGTTAGATTTTGAACATGATTCAGATTTGAATGAAATTAATATGAAAATAACTGATACACTTTTAAAAACTGCAACAAAGGTAGCTGGTAGAAAAAAGCAGCAATTGACCAATAAAATTTCTACTGAGACTAGAGAATTTTATGAAGAAAAGAAGGAATATGATGATATACAAAAAGGATGCATTAAAAAGGATTGAATATCATGAATTTTGTAAAATGGTGCGGAAAAGAGTTGAAAATGATATAAGAAAGTATAATTGTGAACTAGCAAGGAAAGCTGTAGAAGAAAATAAAAGTCTCAAAAATGTTAAACAACATTTTGGTGTTGGTAGGAAATTTATATCTCCAATAAGAAAAGAAGATGGAATTATTATTAAAAAGAGAGATGACATCATGAAATTGGTAGAAGATTTTTATCAAGAATTATATAGTAATATAAGTACCTCCTATATCTATTACATTTTCAGAATTGCCCAAAATTTTAAATGAAGAAGTGAGACATACAATTAAATGTATGAAGAAATGAAAGACTCCAGGTAATGATGGAATTATAATTGATATATTAAAAGAAGTAGGTGAAGAAATAGAAAAAAAATTAGCAAACTATATACCAAATGTCTAAATGATAAAGATGTACCTGATGATTGGAAGAATGCAGTAATAATATTAATATTTTAAAAAGGTGATAAAGAGGATATTAGAAATTACAGACCTATCAGCCTTTTATTAGTTTTATATAAAATTTTACCAAGATAGTTACAACTCGTCCACAGAGACGATTGGATTTCCACCAATCAAGAGAACAAGCTGGATTTAAAAGTGGTTTTAGTACAGTAGATCATATTCAGGTATTGAGAGAAGTTATAGTAAGGACAAATAAATATGAGTTGTCATTATGTTTTAGATTTGTAGATTATGAAAAGGCATTTGATTCTATAAACATTTCTTTAGTAATTAAAGCATTGGGTCATCACGGGTAAGCAAAGAAATAAAAAAATGCAATTCAACGATACACATCATTCTCTATTTTAATAATGAATAAACAAACATTGAGGAGAACAATATGTAATTATAAGTTTAATTATAAAAGTCACATTCCCCTTTTTTACCCAGGATTTACAGATGTTTTACTTTCTTACATGTAAGCTTGTGTTTTCCAAGGCATTTGTTCTATGAGATGTATTTTTCCATAATTAGGATAATATAAATATGTACTCTTAACATGATTCCAGACTCAATGATTATGTTCAAAGTTTTAATATAGGAATGAATACTAATAGCAGCAGTCAATGACAAAGGTCTTGTTGGGAGTTTAGTACACACCTGAAATCGAATATCTTTTCTTTCTGGTAGTAAGTGATGGGGATATTGTTTAAAATTTAGTAAGCACATAGGATCAATTGTCTTTTCTTTCTTTTTTGTCTTATTCTAAGATGTAATCTATGGGATTCATATTATGGTGTAGGTGAGCAGAGAACAGCATCCAGAGCAGCTAGGTACTAGGGGTATGAGGTCATAGCCCTGTACATATATGGATTCTACCCCATAGTTAAGGTTTCATTTTAGTGTTTGATTCTGAAGGCCTGGTCCTCAGCAATTTGACTAATCCACAAACATAGAATGTTTAGTCAAAGACTGTAAGATCAGGGCACAATAAAATATATGCCCTTTTTTGCAGAGATCCAACTTAATGACTCCTTCTCACCCGTCTCTTTTTTGTCCATTTCTTTTGTTTTTTTCTTATTTTCTATTACATTGATTACAGTTTTCAAATTTGGGTTCTATCAACCTCATATCTTTGGTTAATTACACAGGAATGTTTTTACCATCTTATGTGCTTGTTGATCTAATCATTTAAAATTTTCCCTGACCAAATCCACTCTCTTTGTTCAAATTCTATTAAATGACACCTTTTTCTGGAATTTGGGAGGTTAAATAGCCATGATAAATAGCAAAACAACACATCAGAAAATTTATTGCAGAAAGTCTTTTGGTCCCCTCACTGAAATGATTATAAAACCAATACATTTAGTAAAAAAAAACCAATACATTAATATATAACTGTTTCTCTTAATTTTTTTTTCCTCTGCCAAAATATTTTTTCTAAAGCAGATATTGATACTCATCACTAAAAAAATTAAACAACTATTTCTTTATATATTATATATATATATATATATATATATATATATATATATATATATAATATATATATATATATAATATATATATATATATATATATATATATATATATATATATTGTGCCATCTAACATGAGCTGGAACTCACAAAATGTACTTCAAACCCAGTCAAATTTATTATTTTCTGATAGTAATAATAATTTTATCATGTATTTTACATTGCTGTGTGAAACAAAGTAAAATGTCCAAAAATGCTGAAATGTGTGAAAGGTCTGCTGCATTTCAGAAAGGTTAATGAAACAATTTGCATGATTAGTTAAATCTATATAATAGCAAACTTGAAATTCTAAGAATCATTTTCTAGGCTGTAACTCTCTTCAACAACTTCTGATCTCGGTGCTCTAATGTAGCATAGTGTGCATTGAAGCTGGACAAACCTATCTTCATTTGTTATTTTTCTATAGTTTACAGATAAATAAATAAAAAAAACAATTCATAGTGCATATATGTATAATAAAAATGTTTATTTTTGGTTTGAATAAATCATTCATTTTATTCTTTCATAAATACTATATCTTGTGTTGGAAATGAAAGTATTCATTTATTATTAACACTCGTAAAAAGTGCATGCACAATAGATTGAAAAGGCTGATCTTTAATGTATTACAATTTATAAAGCATAGCACTATAAAAATAAATGCTCATTTATTAAAGTTAAAAATATTTTATTAAATTATATTGGAGGACAACAATGTTTGATTAAAGTTAGAAAAAAAATAACTTGTTTAAAATTAGTGTTTGAAAATATAGACTGTGTTGTTTGAATTACAATAATACCAGAGAATGATTTTGGAAGGAAGAAAACATACTTGCTTTCCCATAAAAGTTTTGTGTTTTAATCTTACCTAATTCTATAAATAAATTTTGAGCTTGCAGCAAAGAAAATGTAATGTGAGTAGAGAACACTTGAAAAGGAGCAGGACTTCATTCCATTTAATGTCTATGATATAATGGAATGATTAACAACAAAATGTTATGTTGACTACCACTGAATTTAAGATTGCAAAATCTACTTATATTGTAATATTGACACAGAAAAATAATTTGGTAACATTTAAGGATTAAAATGTCTATGGAACATTACATATATGTGTGCTAGCATGAAGATGCCAAATTAAATTCTGCAAGATAAGAAAGTTAAACTGAAGTTTTATATATATTAATATTAACTGATGCTTAAAGAAAAACACTTGAAAAATATAATGGTAATATGTATAAATATTTATGAAAATTTTTCTTCTAAACTAGTAATATAAATTATGATGCAGTCTGGTTTGTCATCAAATAACTCAAATAATAGTAATCAAGTAAAGTACAAGGACAATTAATTCATAAATATTATTTGCATATCTTAGTTTAAAATTATAAAAAACTTTATAAAAATTACTATTTAATTCTTATTTATTTAAAATATAATAATATTAAGAATTCTCTATATAGTTTTATTTGCATGAAAGGGACTTTTTAATAGCATTTTTTGAATATAGCATTGATAATTTTAATTACAAATTGTACACCACATCTAATTATACTATACCAAGCATGAATTATAAATGAATTATAAATGCACATTACATGATGTTAATTGTTTTTATAAATTATTATTTATTTTAATCACTTCATTATTGTTATTAATTTAGGTGTTCTGATTTTCTAGTGCATGAAACATTATAAATTTATTTTATTGTATTCATAGTACATTCCATGTTTTACCTCACTATAACATAAAACATTATTTCATAAATTTTATATTCTTTTCCAAGAAAGAGCATGCTTCTGAATTCATTGTTGCTCTTTAAAAATAATAAGTTCATTGTACATGTATATATAAACTATTATAAAACCATTTGTGATCAATTCAGTTATTTACTTATATTTTAAATTGCCTGACTGTGATATTTACTCAGTATATTTATATTGTCAAAATGTGTAATACATAAGTGGAGAAAAACACTTTGTTTATAACAATACTCCATCAATCATTTTTGATCATAATAAAACGTGTAGTTATGGTTTTAAATTTAATAATAGAGATATGAAAATTATTCAAATTGAACGATGTAATGAAAAATGAAAAATTAAGGAAGCAATGATAATATCTAGAAATAGAAAGGGTTTAATGAATAGACAATTGGCTAATATAAAAACAACAAAATTGTGGAAAATTTGAATAAATTGAATGATGGATAATATAAGATTTTTATTTTGTGTAAATTTGTACTAATTAATGGTTGATAAAGATCGTCAGTGTTACAATCGAAAGTATGTCCAGTAAAGAATATATTTATTAAAATTTGGATACTGTGTTAAATAGCTTTATTTGAATTATTATATTATTTAAAAATACAGACATTTAATAGTGTATTTATATATATATTGTAACATAATTAAAGAGTTCAAAAGATATTATTACCATATCTGAGTAGTCCATAGAATGATCATAAGTAAAAGTTCAAAATATAACACTATCAAGAATTATAAGCAAATTATTATAGCAATGTATTATAACTCAGGTATACAGGCAGTAGATCTTATCCCCTTTCATTTCTTGGTTTGATGTTAAGTGCATGTTTAAACAAATACTAAGTGAATATGGTCTAGCAGGGCACCACTAGATTATCTGAATCTAGACATGGTTATATCTAATAACCTTTCACATGTACCGGGTTGGAATCCCCTCTTTTGGTACTTTATTTCTAATAAAAATGAGAGATTTTGCTTTTTGAGCCATATCACTATACGCACTAATATTTAGGTAAAAGTAAAACAACTATAAACCAAAGTGGAGTATATTAGACATAAATCATTTCTCGGATCTTAGCATAACAAATGTGTTTCAGTATTTTTATAAGTTTACTAGCTCAGATTATATATAACTAATTTAGGATGGCAATTCACTCATCCTTGCATGAAATAGATGATGGGATGTGGTTATAATAATACTAAGAAATCACTAAATATTATAAAATCAATATTTATTTATGGCCTTTAAACAGTTAAACAGCTCATTAATTAAAACGTTGATGACGATGATGATGATGATAATAATAACGATAATGACAATGGTTTCAACTACAGCTCTAGGACTAAGCCTAAACATAAAACTAATTTTATAAAGAAATTCATAATTATTGCTTAATTTTAGCATATTTACTTATATCTTAAATAACTAATATTCAACCATTGATGATGATGAATAATCACACTTAACCAAGACTACACTTAATGAAATATATACGCCTCGTTTAATAAAACAAACTAATATTTATTACTACATTTCTAACATATACATAAAAATTTCTAGATAATATGAAAATTGACATGAATAATAATAATAATAATTGATTATATAACAATCCTCAGATTAATTTTAAGTTCTTCCTCCTTTCCCTTCAAATGTATTTTGTATTAAGTTGGACGTCACATTGACCATGAAAAGTATTTCAAGACAAAAAATATTATCTGCTCATTAGCACACATACTTTAAAAATCCAACATGTAAATAGAATGTAAAAAAAAAATGTTAGTAAAATTGAAAGAGCAAGTTTTAGAAAAGAGTTTTAAATCATTATCTCCTCCCCCGTTCTTCTACCTCAGAAATGCTATACTTAACTTGAAACAAAATAACCCAATATTCTAATACTACTCATTATTTCACATTCACTCACAATTATACACATATAAAATATCATTATGTATGTGCGTGTTTTATCCCATGATAACAAAATATTATTTAAAACCAAAATAATAATATATTAGTTAAAACTAAAATCATAATACCATAAAAAAAATTGTTTTACACATTAATATTGTAAAATTAATAAACAAATCATTTTCATACATTCAAGATCATTTATGAAGCTCAAAGTTATTTTTAGTAAGACATTCTTGTTTTAATCGATCTGAATAGTCTTTAAAGGTTCTTTAAATAAAATATACCACTTTATTGCTAAAATGTTTCTTAAGACTGATATCATAAAGAAAATAGATATAAAAAGTCATATTACCGATCTTTTGTTTGTGGCGAATTTCCAAGGGTTCAAACTTGTCTTGTATAAGGTTTATATTTCTGCAGCTACCATTTCCGTTTTACTGGGAACAATCTCTTTCTTGAGGTGTATAACTATTTGATGATGGTGACTCTATTGAGGTTATTTGCTTTAGTGGACAATTTGGAAATCATTATATTAATTTTTCTTCTCTTCCTGTCAAGCATGTGGATGAAATACAGCAGTTGTTTTCACATTTGTAAATTTTCTTGAGTTTAAAATCAGTTGTTGTAACAATTAATTGGACTTGATGATTAATATTTATCAGTAGATTAATTCATCTTCTTTGAATGCAGGTGAATGCTTTCTTCCTTCTATTAAAACATTTTATTTCTCTGGTCAGTTGAAAGGTGTAGAATATTATTTTAGACACATCTTTTCTTTCCTATGTGATGTGCAGCTTCCCCAGATGGACCGGAACCGATGGGACATACATATAATTTTTCTAGCCAGACATCTCTTATATTTTCAGCATTCAATTGGATAGTTTAATCATCTGAATCATAAACAATAATCTTAATAATAATTCAAGACAGCTTTTTATATCCAATTTTTAGCTAACTTAACCAATCAGAGATAGCATCACTTGCTATTTTTGGACAAATTTGTTTTAATTAGATCTCTAATTTATTTTCAACTAAATTATTTTTCAACTGAAAAGTTTAATCCTTTTTTCCAGACACTTTTGTTTAAAAAAAAATAGACTCAATCCTTATTTCCTTTCTTTTCTTTTTTTTCTTCTTTTAACATCCAGGTAACACTTCAAATCTTTGAGCTTCCTTCTTTAGATCTTGAGATAAGACAATTAGAGCTCTGACCCATTATAAGCTTCCAAAGTGAAACAATCATTTACAAAAAAAAATTACTACAAAGATCGATATCTGATTAAACAGATTTCCTCTTTTAACAAAAAATTGTACAAAAAAAAATAATTTGACAGATTTAATACTTCCTTTTCTTTCAATATTTAGGAAATGTAAATTTTTGTATGTAATGTACACACATCCTTCATTCTTTCAAATCATTCATAAACTAACCTTAAATAATATGATTGTTAGCTTAGTAATTATAACCCAATTATTTAATTAAATCTGTAACTTTTAAATCCCACTTATAATTAAAGAAAAGCAAAAATAAAAGTATAGAATAAAATATTAGAATTGATCAAGCATAGGTTAGTTTTAAAGAAAGTTAAAAATGTTTAATATTTGAAATATAAAACAATTAAATAATTTACACATACATTGCCTATATGTATGCATTATAACTTTGCTTTTTAAAGAAAAATTAAATATTAAATAGTTTAAATGTGTGTATTACCTTTCTATCAACACACAAACAAGTAAAGCATGTAATTGTTGACCCATTCTTTCTCTGTTTAAAGCTTTTAGAACTGGACCTTGTAGGGTTTGAACTTGGATGCCCTACAGCTTCTTTTATGGTTATATAAAATTGTGATGATGATTTTTGGTTTACCTTTTCTACATGCACATTACTATAAATTTAGCTAGTGACTAAATTGTAATGGCACAATATATATATATATATATATATATTTACTTATGCAAATAATATTATAGTTACCATATATATATATATATATATATATATATGGTAACTATAATATTATTTGCCTAACACATTTAAAGGACAAACTATATGTAATCGAAATAAATAGTTTAATATACTGTAAACTGTTACTATTAATCTAATTTTTGGAAAAATAAACTATAATGAAAATTAATAAGACATTACTATTATTTAAAAACAATTTAGAATCAAATGGGTATTTTACTGAATCCAAACTACATTTAGTAAATTAAACATTATAATAATACTAATTTAATAACCCTACATTTCTTCTTATATTCTTAAAAACTTCTAAGAATGTATGTGTATTTTGTAAAATACAAATCTTCCTGCAATATTATAGTTAAATATATTCTAATTAGATTCCAAAATTTAATTAAATGCTGGTTCAAGTATCTCAGGGTAATTTAAATATATGTACTAACACATGTTATAATCATGTGACCAAGATAGGAAAGATAAGTAAATTTTATAACTAATTAAATAATAAATAAGTTCATATTTTATTTACAATTAATAAGACAAAATAATAATAATAATAATAATATATTGCTCATTAAAGTCAAAATTTGACCAAATACTTCTTTATTATTTCCAGTTTCTTATAAATAATGGTAAATAATTTAAATATTTTACATATATAAAAAAGAAAACAACATTCTTTAATATAAAATTGATCCTTAATTTGACTTGTGTAAATATTAACAATGGCTATGAATTAAATAAAGCTAAAAAATAAATAAATTGTTTAAATTTAGAATAAACTCATGTATATTTCTATCAGATGGAAGATTTAAATAACTGTCATCTAACTCCTCTAATTATTATTTACTCTATTTCAACTTCAGTATATAAATCTTCAAATATGACATCTCAAAATTATTTCTGCTGCGATCCATTTTCCATGGCTGATTATTCAATGGCTTAACTATAAAAATATATAAATATGTATACAAGTTTCGTTAACTACTAAAAATAAGAGGAATGTTCTAACTCTTAGAATATATATATGTAAATTTATAAATAAATATTAGAAAATACAGTACTTAAAAGTTTATAAAAATATATCTATAACAGTCACTTAGAAGCGCTTTCAACTATCTTTGTAGTTTTTGTCAACTAACACTTTTAAAATGTCAGCTTTCCCATAATTCCATGATGTCAACTTTCCCATAATAACGTGATCATGGAATTATGGGAAAGCTAACTACAAAGAAATTTGAAAGTGCTTCTAAGTGACGGTTATAGATATATTTTTATAAATTTTTAAGTACTGTATTTTCTAATATTTATTTATAAATTTACATATAATATTTTGAAGAAATGCAGACATCGATTTGTAATATATATATATATATATTACAATAGAAATAAAGTATCGACTATTAATATATATATATTACAATAGAAATAAAGTATCGACTATTAATATATGTAAATTACATGTACAGAAACTTAGAGATATATGCTATATTAGACAACAAGAAACGATTATCCCAAAATCCACCTCACCCTTGAAAAATATTATAATTAATTAAAATAAGGTGTTATAAGATATACAAAAGATTTTAAATATGAATAACCTTTATTAAGAACTAAATTCAATACATACAAAGTTAATTCATTCATACAAAATGTACTGTATTCAAAACAATTGGTGTAAAAAATGAATTTGCATATATTGTTTTTCAATTTTCAAGTGGTCTTTTTTGGAAAATGCTAAAAAAATTGTTTTACATAATAAATAATAAATTAAAATCATATTATATAAAATTTAGTACATATATTTTAAAAGAAATAATAATTTATTATTTTTTTAAAGTTATATTGAAATATATTTCAAGATACATTCTCTGATAGTATACTATGGTGCTATAGTAAAAACAGATGGGAAGCTGGGGAGATTGTAAAAAACATCCATTAGATTTAAGAGGTAAACAATTTTAAATTTCTAAAGTCTATTGATCCGGACTCTTGCTTAGGGAGGTAATTATAGCAAGCTAGTGAAATCCTTAATCAATTCTTGGGATTTTAGAAATTCTCAAAAAAGTATATTTATTAGATTTATCCTCATGATATTTGGTAGATTATTACTCTTTTTTAAAAAAAATGTGAGTTAAAAATATTTACTTTCAATCTAGATGCAAATTGGCAGTGCAGTGAAAAATAAATGGAACGTTAAACAATCTTGCTTCTTAGCTGTCTGTATTTGTTAATGACTTATATATAATAAAGTTCATACAATATTAACAAAAGTAGGCAGCAAGTGCAAAGTGGTAATCAGCTTAGTAGACTAGCCATTGTAGAAGATATTTACTTGTATATGTCGCCTATCTTTTGATGTAATTATTTTTGTGCAGGTTTTAAAACATATATAGCCTGATCTTCGCATGTCTCGTAGTGCTCCACGATTGTAATCAGAGAGATATACCTAAATCTTTTTTATATTGGTCTATTTCTATCATCTAATATGCATATTGAATGTCTATAGAAAAATGTAACTTTATTTAAATATTCAAAATGCATTCAACTATTAGTAATAGCACAGCAAACAGGTTAGTATATGCACAGCATATTATTTTTCCCTCTTCTTCAGGTGTTGTTGGCCTGACCAGTGACAGTACTATCATGGTATTCGAACCTGGATTCTTATATTTTTGATTAATGAATTTTAAGATAATGCTCTAACCAACTGAACTTTCCTGCCAAAGGCAAACAGTCAGTAGAAATTTCATATACATATATATGAGGTTCCTTCTGATTTCTTCACTTTTTCCTAAGAGCAAAATTGATTTGTGATCTCCATACATTATGTATTGTCATACTAGGTTGTTTTATGGAATTTTTGGCCATTATCATGTGAACAGCTTCTTAAATGTTTGCTTTTGTAAATAGAATATTAAATGTTTACATTAAAAAAAAACTAAAATAAATAAATCAAATTACTTTAAATAAATTATATTGAAATTTAATAAAGGATTTTTCGATAGTTTTTATAATATATCCACACGCCCATCCTACAACTGAATGATCTTTAATATTACCTTAATAAAATTTTAACTTATAATCTAATCACTCTAATATTATAATTAAGCTGCTTAGGTAAAATATTTAATATGCCCCATACATTTAGATAACCAAATTAATGATAAATAAAGCTGATTGTTCAATAAACGCCATACAGATTTATTGGAGTTTGCCTTATATATAATGTAAAATATTAAACTGAGCAGGGCTAGCTTGGGCTGCAAGTATCTCATAGATCTGGGATAGTTTAAAATGCAACAGATAAAATTATGAAGACAGTAGTTTCCAATTATACATTTGATATTTGGCCAATATAAAATATAAAGAACTAAGTGCTGTGCTTAGGCTGCCAAAAGATAACTAATAAATACATAAATAAATAAGTTGATCTACAAATGGCACTATGATGATTTATATTTACATCTACAATGAATTCATAGAATTTGTAAGGTGTCAATGAATTCACAAATACATGTCTTTGCTCAGCAGAAGAAAAAATAAAATTCAAGAAATAATTATTTACTTGCTTATAAAGTATAATGTGTAATATATAATTAATTAATTTATTAATAAAAATAAATTGTATAATATAATAATTTTGTATAATAGAATAATTTATGCTAGAGATTAATCAACACATACTTAGAATAATAAAATATATTTGTTAAAAGCAAATGTTGACTCATTTATTTAAATGTCTAAGATAAATAAAATATTTTAGTTCAACAACTGCAACCTAACATCAGTCAATGTATATTTATAATCTTTCTCTGCCAGATTTCAATTAATAAATTTAATCCCTAACATTAACATGTACAATTGTAAAAAGGGCAAATACACACACACAAATAAAAAGTAATGGAAATTTTATTATTCTTATTTTTTAATTCTATATATCCATATATCACATCTTTCAAATATTTAAACTAAATTATATGTAATATTAGTTACGTTTTGAATTTAGATTTGTTTTTCTAAAAAAAATAATACATTAATAAGCCTTACATACTTGATTTTATTATTTAAATGAGTATCAAATGATAAAATAAGACCGCATTAATAAATAAAATTATTAATAAAGAAAATTTTGATAGATATCTATTGACAATTTACCATTGTGTTCTTAATTATTATTATAACAAGTGAAATCTATCTCAATAGATAATTCAAAGAAATGTGTCTACTGGCGTCTGATATCAAGTTTAGCAAATAATTTTGTCTTAAGCTCCTTTATCATGCAGCATTTTTTTTGGAAATTCCATGGTAGCAAACACAAACATAGGGTTTCATGAACGATTTTAATAATTATATGATATCCAACTTTATTTATTTTACAGCCAATGACAAATATAATATTTGAGAGCTTCATGACAATTAGCGTAGTGTTTACTCTTATCTATTCAATTTTACTCAGGAGAATATAAAATAAGGGAAGTTTATGTTTTTCCTCTCCTAGTAACTTTCTACTCACAGTGCATTATTTATTTACTATAAATCCTGAATCTATTGGTAAAAATATACGAAAATTAAACACAAATTTTAAAAAAGAAAAACTTGTTCTTTTTGCTGAGCTTATTTCTCTCACCTAGCAACCAACAATGTCACAGCCTCCATTTTTTAATTAGCTTATGAATAAGAGATTCTCCTTCTTTAATCTGAATAATGTAATTGCTATCATTAGATATAACTTCATAAAATATTTCATTTTTTAAATTTTAATAAATAAATTATTCATTAACTGTACATTTATTCAAACTATAAATATATGTATTAAACATAAGACTATTAACTATTTTCTTTATTTATTCACTCATAAGCTATAATAAAATAATAAATGATATGTGCATATCACAGTATATAATAAAAAGATTCGACCTTTCTAGTCATTGCTTGGCATATAAGATATGAGATACTACACTGATGACATTCAAATCATTTTCTCTATGTTATTTGGTAAAATTAAACAGATCAAAGTTCTTAATTTATTACTTTATATTTCATGCTTTTTTTAACATTTATTAATATAATGATGTGTGTGCATTAACAAATGATTCTAAATATTTACACTTTTAGATATTATAATAGAATAAAATGGTTATAACTTGTCACAAAAAGTGAGATAAGTAAGATGTATATCTAAATGAGGCATTGACTTTTTGACTCAATTTCCACTGACTTCAATGCACTTGTAATTTACTAGCATTTTATAAAACCAACATTATTTTTTTGTATTAACTATTTATTCACTTATTTTTATAAGAACGATTAAAATAAATATTTATAAGTATTAATATTTAGCATCAGGAATAAGATACATTTTGATATTAAATATGTTATTTATAAAGCACAGGTTGGCAAGATAAAACGCCAGACTTGGGATGAAAGATTCCATTTCTAAAGCTCACAGTTGTAGCGCTGGAACATCTTAAGAACTCCCAAATAAAGCCGATAAGAACTCATTCATATACAATAGCACGTTGTACTTCAATAGTGAACATCCAAAGTAACTTCTTTATTTCAACAACTGAAATCATCAGCTAAACATACTTATTTATATAATTGTGAATTGAAGTAATGTTATGTAAACAACATAATTTTAACCATTGTAATAAAGTTAAACTGTACTGGTCTTTTTTTTTTTTTTTACATTTTGAAAATATGTTTCTTCAGTTAAAGATGTTTTGTTTTTAATTATCAGTGTTGAATTGCTTTTCTTGTTCATATATAAATTTGCGCATGTGTTATTGTTTGGCGAATATAAGTATATAGTTATACTTTTTTAAAAGATTAATAAATTTCTACTTATTAAGAAACTTCTGCTTATGCTTATATATGTTAAGTTGTTTACTGGATGATATTTATCTATGTAGTTTAGAGATTAAAACAATTGATAAATTTAGTTTTAATTGCTTTGGAGATGAAAAGATATATTGAAAATGCTGATAGTGAACGATACACAATTGGTCATAAAATTAAAATGATAAAATATTGATTAAAATAATTTACTCTTATAATAGAACAATTAAACCAATCATAATGTTAATTAGAATATTATTCTTACTTTAAACAAGCACAGAATATTATCTTTGTATATGCTTGTCTAAATGATTTATTACTTGCGCCGTATATGTATCCATTTATACAACTATTAGTTAAACCAAGATACACAACAAACAAGAATAATGTGGGAGAAATATAAACATGCCGTTCAATAAAGATTACTACTCCATATGGTGCCCAACAAATAAAAAATACTATAAATATAGTAAAAAGAGTTTTAAACAAAGCTTTGTCTGTGGACTTGTTGGTGGTACTATCTGATATATTCGCGATTCGTTTTTTACTCAAATAGACGGCACTATAAATTTTGAAATAACATAAGAATGTTATACTCACTGGAATAAACACAAAACCAATACCAAGAAAAAATGTGAAACTTAAACTATATTTTGTATCATATGCACACATATAAATTCGTGAGTCATATGCAGCACGAGTCCAACCATCAAACATCGCTGATACAGGAAATAAACAAATAACCCACACACTGACTGCCATAATTTTAATATTGTTTTTAGAAAACCAGTGTTTGTAAGTTGTCGATTGACAAATACAAAAATAACGCTCTATTGAAACTGCAGCCATATTCATTATTGACGAAGTGCAAGATATCATGGCTAAAAGAGAAAATATATAACAACTGAAAATACCTACTAAACATCTGTTAGCGAGAATGTTGGCAATGGTTTGAGGAACGAGTATTAAATTGACCATAGAATCAGATATTGCTAATCCTATCAAAAAAACATTACTTGGATTTTTTAGATGTTTATCGGTTATGATTACAGTAATTGTTAAAAAATTACCGAAAGTTCCACATAGGCATAATCCTAAAGCATATGCAAACTTCATTATTTTAACAGTATCTAAATAAGAGGTTGCAGCATAAGTTAGATTGATATTTAAGGTCGTGTTATAATCCATACTGATTGCTGAATTTGTTTCTAAAGCTAAAAAATAATGACTTTATTAAGAACTTTTCCTGTACTTGTGCTAATACATATTGTATTTACATGCATCATGCATACCCCTATATATATATATATATATATAGGGGTATGCATGATGGAGGTCTTCTGAAATATATATATATATATATATATATATATTGTTTCAGAAGAATAGATATAGCACAGTAGGTTAACACGAAGTGGACAACTTGAAAAATTTTTTTTCAAATTATCTAGATATATAAAGTTAAATAAATTACATTGTATTTGATATGATGCAGATTCAAAATTTGAGTCACTATATCTTTAAGGAAATATATTGCCTATATCTTAACAAAGCACCAAAACAATAAAATAAATTTCATGTTTTTCTTAGCAAAATTGGTGTTTTGAAAGGAAATTACAAGTATTATATGTTGTTAGGGTGCAGCTAAATGTAAATAAATTTAAGTACATTTATCGTATCTCCAAACTAACTTAATTTACTATATTTTAAATGTGCTGAATTTGGTTAAAGTGTTAATAGTTATTATTTAATAATAATTCGGGCTATAGAGATAAGTTCAATAGATGTTATAATTTTTTAATTTTAACTTCATTGCTCAAATAATTCTGTACAATAACATACTGATTATTATTATTATTATTATTATTATTATTATTATTATTATTATTATTATTATTATTATTATTATTATTATTATTATTATTATTATTATTATTATTATTATTATTATTATTATTATTATTATTATTATTATTATTATTATTATTATGATTTTTTTTTTTTTATTAAATGGTTAATTTGATCAGGAGTTTATAAAATGTTCAAACACTGGAAGCATAGGGCTAAACTGTGATCCATGGATTTAAATTTTGACCCTGTACCAATGCACCAAATCACTTAGATCTACATGTGTAAAACTGAATATAATATATGAATATAATCATGATAATAACTAAACAATTATCATTAATAACTTTCTATTTTGCATTATATTTAATATTGTATATTCATTTATCTATTCTATTTTACACTCTTTTTATAACGAAACATAAATAAGTCAGTTATTTATTATGTATACTCTTTGTATATAAATAAAAGGTATATATTTAACCACTTTATTATATATTTTATATTATTAATATTATATATCATTTCTTTATCTGGAGCAACATAACTGCAAAAGTTTTAAAACGTAATTTTTATTGCAATATATTATTTTATCTTTTAAAAAAATAAATAAATATAAGTCTGAATAGATGGGTCTCTTTCAGTAAATGCTGTCATTATCCAATTCACAAGAATTTTATAAAAAAAACATCCAGTAATTGTAGAATGACTTCTTGTTTATGACAAATTATTGAGAAACTAATAATGAAATGGATATATATATATATATATATATATATATATATATATATATATATATATATATATATATATATATATATATATATATATATATATATATATATATATATATATATATATATATATATATATATATATATATATACAAATCAATATATATATCAAAATACAGTACAATTTATATAAATTATATTCTTTTAGAAGTACTTTCGACTATACACTTTGTAGTCTTTATCAACTATATAACGTTGAATAATCAAAACGAGACAACCCTTAACAATACCCATAGTTCAATTCAGATTTCCCACAATTCTGTTATCTTAACATTTGATGACTGGCGATTCATTAACATTTGACGATTTCTTGAAATCAACATAGCCTCTTTTATTTTACGTTTATTATGACAACGTTCAATTTGAATAATTTTCATATTTTTATAATCAAATTTAAATCCATATTGACAAGATTTATTATGATCAAATATAACAGATGATGAAGGTTTATTTACATCTGTTCCATATTGATTCTCTTTTTGAATTCTATTATATAAAAGCATATGTTCTTTTATTCTCTTCTCAAATGTACACTTAGATTCACCAATGTATTGTACTGCTACATCCACATATCAATCTATATATAATAGAATTTTGATTAAACTTTGAATTTTGAATTTTAGAATTATTAAGCAATCTATTTATGTTATTTGTAGAGAAAAAAGCAATATGACACAAACCATTATAAATTTTCCTAATAAACTTGACCTGCTCATCTGATATAAATGGCATTGAAATCCATTTCATTTTGATATTTTTATTTTTAATTTTATTATAGTGTTGATTTCTTTTAAATCCTTTAATAATATTAGCAATAGCATTTTTATAATAGCCAATTTTTAACAAGTCATTAACAAATAAATGTACATTTTTAATTTTATCACTAGAATATTTGCATTTCGAAATGAAAAATTATGCAAATATTCTAGTGATAAAATTAAAAATGTACATTTATTTGTTAATGACTTGTTAAAAATTGGCTATTATAAAAATGCTATTGCTAATATTATTAAAGGATTTAAAAGAAATCAACACTATAATAAAATTAAAAATAAAAATATCAAAATGAAATGGATTTCAATGCCATTTATATCAGATGAGCAGGTCAAGTTTATTAGGAAAATTTATAATGGTTTGTGTCATATTGCTTTTTTCTCTACAAATAACATAAATAGATTGCTTAATAATTCTAAAATTCAAAATTCAAAGTTTAATCAAAATTCTATTATATATAGATTGATATGTGGATGTGGCGTACAATACATTGGTGAATCTAAGTATACATTTGAGAAGAGAATAAAAGAACATATGCTTTTATATAATAGAATTCAAAAAGAGAATCAATATGGAACAGATGTAAATAAACCTTCATCATCTGTTATATTTGATCATAATAAATCTTGTCAATATGGATTTAAATTTGATTATAAAAATATGAAAATTATTCAAATTGAACGTTGTCATAATAAACGTAAAATAAAAGAGGCTATGTTGATTTCAAGAAATCGTCAAATGTTAATGAATCGCCAGTCATCAAATGTTAAGATAACAGAATTGTGGGAAATCTGAATTGAACTATGGGTATTGTTAAGGGTTGTCTCATTTTGATTATTCAACGTTATATAGTTGATAAAGACTACAAAGTGTATAGTCAAAAGTACTTCTAAAAGAATATAATTTATATAAATTGTACTGTATTTTGATATATATATATATTGTGCCAGTCAAAACATGCTTATCCATCTAACACGAGCTGGAACTCACAAAATGTACTTCAAACCCAGTCGAGCCCGAGATTTTGGTCAGGGACCAGCCTGGATTCGAACCCACTCTCCAAGCCCCAGATCTAACACCCAATGGATAACATAACAATGGTAGCACACGAGATTTAATTCTTCATCCGGCCCACTAGCAAATCGGAGAAAACAATAAGACTCATGGACTTAAACATATATATAAACAACTTAAATACTAGACATTCCACAGATAAAATCTAACATATTTAAATAATAGGGGCTTTACTAATGAATACTTATGGGCAATTAGTGAATTGGATTGATTCAATAATGAGACAGAAACTGATATATGATGAATTAAAATATATTTATTGACAATTGTTGTTGGCAAATGCACACAGGCATTTCATTTATAAAATAACATTACTCTAGGCCAATAATTGATACGTTGGCTATTATTTAATTGCTCCAATATTATTTAATGGAAACAAATACCCTACTATATAACTAATCACTACATTAACTTTTACCAGTTATGCCCTTTCATCATCAGTTCGTGTGGCTATTGTACGTGAAATCAAACCAAGTCTGGAGTGAAGCTTAATAATACGTCTTAATTATAATAAATTTATTTTAACTATGGGCTTTTAAAGCGTCCCAGATAGCTTTAGATCGAACGGGTTTTCAAGAATGCTTCGGATCAACGCCGAAGACTGCATATTAGGGAGGGAGAGTTGGCTATAACGATTTTACTAATACGCTAGGCACAAGTAAAATATAATAATAAAGTGGCTCTGCAGATGGAAGAATAGTTTTAGGGTTTTTGTGACAAACAACGGTTTACCCAATAACCGGTCGTCATGCTGCTAATGGGGAACCTTTATTTGGTTCAGAGGCGGGGGACTTACGTGCTAATCTGGCCCATAGCTCAGACTTCGCTACTGCACTACCCATAAGAGAAGATGGGCTGGACTTACCGTGGCTCCATCTTATATATGTATAAAAAAAAAACAGCATAACGAGAAGATATAAATAAATAATTCCACATCCGCCAAGCCGAAGGATATTATAAATGAAATATCACATATTAAATGAACACAAGTTTATCAGCTTGATCAAAAGAGCCAACTCTTCTGTAGCATGAGAAATACGATATGCTACTGACAGGAATGTATATACAAACTTTACTTTATCCCGTTCAATCTCTTTAGTTATCTATAACTAATAAACTCTTAAAAGGATGGTAAAGTATATTTAATAAGGGACTTACAAATACTTAACTAAAAAAATATACTTATAATTACACTCCAGGCTAGTTTAATCTTTAGTAACATAATAAATAAAGGTTGAAAAGCCACATTTTATATTTATATTAATTAATTTATTAAGTGAAAAAATATGAATTTGGGTTTCGAAACAGCGCACGAAATGATGCTATATAAATAATTTAAATTTATATGTTTAAAAACATATTCTATAATTAAATGCACGCCATTTCGAAACATAGGCATAACTAATAATAAATAAAATAAGCAAAAGAAAAGCAAAATATAATTGCAGTGATTAAATTATATAGCAAAATATTAATTAATAAAGAAAAATTTGCAAAAGTATTACATTTTCTAGAATTAAAATATTATTTTAGGAAACAATTTAGACAGTTTACACTATTGAATTAAGGAAAAATTAGCAAAAAGTATTTCATTTAAATATTATTTCAGAAACAATTTAGCGAGAAAGTTCAATGATATGGTTAGCTAACCTGTTTTGAAGAAACAATGACTGTTTTTGAAATTTACAGAGCTCTGCGATTTTAAATATTAAAACAGTTCTCCTGTAGATGGGCTGGAGATATTCGAACTGGAATGAAGGTGAATTCTTGGGCGGCTTATGGCATCTTCAATTTAGTTGGGAGACGATTTTTAAAATATTGTTTGTTTAGCTGGATTGAAATCGGAACGAAGGCAAATAAATTATTTTTACGGCTTATGGCATCTTCAAATTTAGTTGGTGTAAGCTTGGTTGTTCCTTTGGCATTTGATGGATTGAACTAGGCGTTCCATCACGGGAATTGCAGCAATTCTTGCCTGACTTTAGCCAGACATGGTAAAATTAACAATTTTGACTTCTGATGTTAACTCTCTTCAAAAGCAAGATGGATTCTCCTTTCCCGCTTAAAATAAGGCCTATTTATATCCTTCTACTAAACTTTAACACCTTTCTGGAATTTCGTAAACCTCGGGACCAATTGACTTTTAATTAAAGCAAAATAATATAATTCAATTTCTACAACAACTGATAAAATCTCCGAGGTGTTATACTTAATTTCCTTAAAAAAATGTATCAAAATATATAAACTATATAATTTGATTCATTTTCATTAATTAAATTCCTTTTCAGGTGTTATTACTTAGCAGAAGGAATGGTATTCTGATTTAATGAAAAAGTCTTTTGTTGCAAACAAAAATCAATCAGAAAACAGATTTTACTTTTTTACCCGGGTGTGTCACTAATTGATATCTTGTTTACAAAAATTCTTATTTTATAAAATTAAATAACTTTTAACATATTTGTTTATTAAAAAAAAAGCAAATTTAAAGAAAATACTTGTTTCAACTATATATGTAAAACATTAAATCAGAAAACCGTTAAATAAATTAAAGAAAACATTTACATTACTTTTATTTAAACTTAAATATATATGAATCATTTTGCCGTTATTCCAAGGTTTAAATTATCCATCCACATACAAATATAATAGCAAATATAATTAAGAATTGACTGAAAATTAATAAAACATTCTATAATAAATTATGAGCATTTCTCCGCTATAATTTTATCAAACCTGTCTAATTATAGCGTGTTTCGTATGTAAATGGATGATGCAACTCAAGCGGCCATTATAGCAAAGTTTCCCCACTCGACTTATATATAACATTTTTACATTTAAGATAGGTTCGAAACTAGTTCAGATGAGTAGGTCATTAGGTTGATGGTGAAACGGAAAGGGATTGGAGATTTCCGTTTCAATATATATATGCCATTTTGAACAAAGCAAGAAAATGTTATGAAAGAAAAGTAATTTACAGATTTTAGAAAATATGAAGTTCATGATAAACAGTCTTTAACAATTTAGTAAATATCACAGAGCCATAAAACATAATTGTTAAAATACAATTTTGGGTTTTAATGTAAAGATAACAAATATTTTTTTGAAGAAATTGAATATTATCAAGTATTCCAAAAGAATCAAACTAAATAAATTATTATTGCTTTCTATAAGATGTTTGTGTATTAGAATTTTATGGAGAATTTAAACAAATTTTCTGAATAAATAGTAGAAAAATATAAAAGTAAACATTGAGCATCTAGGGAATCAATCCAAAGCCTTATATACCATAGTCTAACATTCTACCACAATGTTAAACCATCATAATCAACATTATTAACCATTAGCAATCAGCTGCAGGATGAAGGTCTCTTCAAGTTCAATCCATCTTATTTGATCTTTAGCTTCTCTTCTCCACATCACCTCTGCCACTTTCTTATTTCATCCATTCATCTACCATATGGTCTCTTTCTGGGTCTTTGAAAATATTTTGGAATCTAGAAATATTTCCAGCCCAATTCCACTTCAGTCTTTTAATTTTTTTTAATAAGATCAGTAACACCTGCTGGTTCTCTTACCAGTGTATTGCAATTTTGATGTCTGTTTGTTGCTCTTAACATGCATCACTCCATATAACATAGAGTGGTCTGAAGTCTCTCTATTGCTCTTTTATTGTGTCCAAGCCTCAGATCCATAAGTAAGTAAAACACATTTTTTTTAAAAAACCTTCCTTTTTAAACAAATAGGCATATTTTCTTTCAGTATCAAATTATTTTTGCCAAAATCACTCCATCCAAATTTAATTCTATGATTAATTGCATGCATTATGTGTCCATCTGTATTAATAATCTGACCAATGTATTTGTACCAGTTAACATCTTCTAATTCATCATGATCAATTTTCATTTTCAAATTTTGATAAAATCCATTAAACATTACTTTAATCATTTTAACATTTATCTTATTCTACTCTCCTACTTTCATTTGATAACTCCTGTAATATTTCCTGCAGCTATTAAACATTATTTGCAAAAACAACTACATCATCTGCAAAATATAAATGACTTAAATAATCGCCAGTGCTAAGAAACCCCTGATTATGGACCCAGGCTGCCATTTGATGGCAACTTTTTATTTAGGTACTTATAACTGCAGATTACTCTCAAGTAAAGGAGGATAACAAAAATTAGAAAAACTATCTTATATTAAATGGGACATTAATGGACTTTGTGAAGTTAGAAGAAAAGATGAAGAGACAATTGATTAAAAAAGGGACATATAGCTCTACGATAAAGACACAAATAATGGAAATACAAATGGAGTAGCATTCATTATAAATAAAACGTGGAAAAAACATTGTGGAAATTGATGGCGTATCGGACAGAATGGCAAGATTACTTATACAATTTAATATCAGATACCAAATGCAGATAATTCACGTTTATGCCCAATAAGTTCTCGTAGTGATGAAGTAGTAGAAGTTTTTTATGGATGTACAAAAGGCTTTTGTTGCGAGTAAACAGCATTTTAAAATTGTTATGGAAGACATTAATGTTAGAATTAGTAAACAAATGAAAATGTTGTACATAATTTTGGTTATGGTAATAGAAACGAGAAGCGACATAGACTTGTGGAGTTTTCAGAAAAAGAAAACATTGTATTATGAATTCTTTTTTTTTTTTTTTTTTGAGAAAAATATTAAAAGGAAATAGATATGGAACCATCCTAAGGAAGGTACAGAAGAATTGGATTATATTTTGACTAACAGAAAATACATATTTCAAGATTGTAATGTTCTTAATAAATTTAACACAGGAAGTGATTATCTATTACTAAGATGTGAGATAGGTATTAATGCAAAACTAGAGAGACAAAAATTATTAAGTAAAACAATATTTACAGTTGATATATGTAATCTTCAAAAACATTCTAATGAATTTAAATTAGACCTTACAAATCGGTTTCAAGTATTGGGTGATTTTGAACATGATTCAGATTTGAATGAAATTAATAAGAAAATGACTGAAACACTTTTAAAAACTACAGCAAATATAGCTGGTAGAAAAAAGCAGCAATTGACCAATAAAATTTCCACTGAAACTAAAGAATTTATGAAAAAAAAGGAATATGAAGATATAAAAAATGATACATTAAAAAGCATTGAATACCTAAAATTTTGTAAAATGGCGTGGAAAAGAATTGAAAATGATATAAGAAAGTATAACTGTGAACTAGCAAGGAAAGCAGTAGAAGAGAATAACAGTGTCAAGAGTGTAAAACAAAATTTTGATATTGGTAGGAAATTTATATCTGCAATAAGAAAAAAAGATGGAATTATTACTAAAAAGAAAGATGATATGAATTGGGTAGAAGACTTCTATTAAGAATTATATAGTAATAAAGAACAGTACCTTTTATATCTGTTATATCTTCCGAATTGCCCAGAATTTTAAATGAAGAAGTGAGACATGCAATTAAATTTATGAAGAAAGGAAAGTTTCCTAGTAAAGATGGAATTTTAATTGATATATTAAAAGAAAGAGGTGAAGAAATAGAATGTTTTTTTTAGCAAAGTTATATACCAAATATCTAAATGATAAAGATTATTGGAGGAATGTAGTATTAATATTAATATTTTAAAAAGGTGTTATATAAAGAGCTTGAAATAAGCTCCTAACAAGCTTTGCAGAATATCCTCAATCTCAGACCAGTTTCTGATATTGGCATCCTCATTGAGGTGCTGGGACATTCAAGAATTAAATTAAAAATACCAAGATGAGCCCAACACTTAATCTAATGAATAAATATTAAGTAGAAAATCTGAAATTTTCAGACATCCATATTTCTTCCAATCCAGCTATCTAACTTAAATACCCATGTGGGACTGAACTAAGTTCAGATACACCATATATTAATAGCTTGAGCAATATAAAATCACTAAAGCCTTAATAGCAAAAAAATAAAATTACAAAAACAAAAATCAAGTCAAATGTCAAATGAATTAATTTAATAAGCTTGTATTACAAATGTTACATATAAACCTCACGAATAAGCTCCTAACAAGTTTTGCAAAATATACACCACCCTTGACCAGTTTCTTGTACTAGTGTCCTCTATGAGGTGCTAGGATATTAAAAATACCAGGATAAGACCAGAACTTTATCTAATGTTTAACAATTAATCTAATTCTTGAATATCCTAGCACCTCACTGAGAACACCCCTTATCCTACGTATCAACAACTTACACCCCCCCCCTCCAATCTGTAATAAAGGAATAAGATATATGAAGCAATTTACATAAAATAAATTAAAAAATATATAATGTCAATCTAAGAATAACTTGAGAATTCATAACAAAACTGTCCTAAAATGAGATTTTAATTATCCTCCTTAATCCATTTCATGTATTAGATTGGTGAGATTAGAGTGTTTTAAAACATCCATTATGTTAGTTATAATTTATTTTTTAATATGGCCTGCTATGAGATTTAAAATTTGTTATTTCATTTCTTTATATTAGAGTTAGTGTTTTGCAGCATAGATGATAAATGCTAGGTTGAATTAGCTTCAGTTTTGGCAATCACAGCTCCATGGGTGACAACTTTCTTACACTGATGTCATTTTGCAATGCACGTTTATATATATATATATAAGCATTTATTTTTATAGTGTCTGTATACAATTGTAATTACATTCGAATATCGGCCTTTCAAGCCAATTGTGCAAATGCTTGGTGAGTGTTAAATAATAGAAAAATAACTTGAGTGAATTAATGACGCAATATCTTTACGGTTAATATCTCAGGTTAGAACTAAAAAATTAAATTAGTTCTAACCTGAGAGATTAACCGTAAAGATATTGCGTCATTAATTCACTGAAGTTATTTTACCGTAAATATATTGCGTCATTAATTCACTCAAGTTATTTTACTATTGAAACAGTAAGATTCGTATTCGAATCTTAAGTTTCACCTTTTTCTGTCGTCTCTCACTGACCGGTCTATCCCGCCCAAATTTAAACTTTTTGGTATCAAATTGTGTGTGTAGCAATATTAAAATGTATAAATATATGTAGAATTCAGCATAAACATGCACACATTTCGATCTCAAATTAAAGGCAATAAATAGGGATAAAATAATATAATTTAGATTTCTTTTAGTTATATAATTTTGTATAATTTTAATCATTTATTTTGGATTATAAAGTTCATATTTATTGCTTTGTTTAAATTTCGTTTAATAATAATTCTAAAAAAAATCTGATGTAATATTTAATTAAAAGTTAAAATAATCTTATGTTCCCTTTTTGTCTTTGAAATTGAAAAGCATCGGTCAGTGATAGATAATAGATTAATTAAAGAAAAATTCCCCAAAGTATAATTAGTAAATGTAAAATGTAAACAATAGAACGGCAGCTTTCTTTAATTAAAAACCAACAAAATGCATTGATTATCCTCAGGGCAGATTAAGTAGAACCTAAAAATATCTTAACAAAAATGTGAAAGATCAAGATAAAAAAAAAGAGGCCATCTTAGACTTGCTGGAGACATTCACTTAAACTTTAGCTTTGCTCTTGATCACTGAGAGTCTCCAAAAATAATAAAAATAATTTGTTCCTGCCAAGGTATGACCGAGTAAAGCACCTAGATTATTCTCCATTGGGAGATGGCCTATCGGATGCCGAACTTTCCATTGCCCGTCATAAATTCACCATGAAGATCTGCTGCCTGAAATAAATGAGAAAGCTGCTGCTGCTGTGAAAGTAAAATGAAACGTCTAAATACACGAAAGAATTGCCACTCATGAACTATTTGCTACTTAACCAATGGACTCGGAAAACTTCTTATAAAACAGGTACCTGTCTGTGTTCAAACTCTAGAGTACTCTAATAACATGCTATAGCTCTTCTTCATAATACTTATCTCAATTATAAAATGTAAAAACTATCATTTGTATAACTAAAATTGAATAATTAACCTAATGTGTAAATTTCTCTAATAATCTAGCTTACCTCATTCTATCTTTCTTGGGTGCGTATTTCTAAAATGTACATTTTATCTATATTTATTATTTAATTATTGCATGCTAATAATTGTCTCAATGTTCAAAGTTTAAATCTATGATCGCTTGAAATAGGGAATGCGTGTCAGATTTCATTAACATTACTTTCATAAATAATTTTATTTTCATATAAACCGACACGCATTTAATGCTTCATTTATTGTAATGCAGGGGTCTACAACTTCACAAATGGCTGGCGTATTAGTTGCAATCATTCCCAGTTTAGATAGGTTTTGTATATATTAAATCTTAATGAATAATTCCATCAAATTACATTTCTTTGAGAGTCGCCAACGTTCTTTAGTAAATGTTGATAGTGTAGGACCCGAGTCAGAAATCTATTTAAATCTCATCATAATAGTTTGTACAACATACATGTGTTATGTTTTAGAGATGCGATGACCCATTCTGCCGTGAAATTTCTGGATTCTTCAGGGTTGAAATTAACCCCAGTCATCCTACACAAGCGGGCATAATGGGTGCTCCCGTAGGATTTGACCATGTCATGCAGCCAGCCGGCAAAACTGCGACACGGACCGCTTGTCCCTGGTTATGCTTATGTGACACCTTACTTCATCAGGTCGAGGCAGAGACCAGCCCGACATTCTTATAAACCCATTCGCGGCATTGCAGTTTCAATATACTGCCATTCCATATCGCCTTTCTAAAGTGTACCACATGTTCCTTTACTTAGTTTTATTATTCTATATATCACTCTGCCTCTGCATTATCTTCATAATTCACTCTCAAATAAATGTTTGCCCTTAGTTATAAATAAATATTTTAATTAAATAAATATATGTCTGCCATTACTCTTATAACCCATACTTTAGACCAGGGATGCCCAACCCATAGCTCGCGAGTCACATGTGGCTCGCGTAACTGTTTAATGTGGCTAAAATTGCACTCTTCAAAAAAATTGATAAAATATTTTATGTTCCTTGATGGCACATGCACACACTAAAAAATAAACATTTTTACAATACAAACAATAATGATATGCAGTGTCAGGTTTCACATTAAATAAAATATATTTTTCCTGTATTGTAATTTATATGTATGTTACCAAATTTTTAATAAATAAAATGTATTTACATTTTTTTTCCTTTTTAACATATTACACCATTTTTTTTTTTTTGCTGTACACGTTTGGTTTGGTGCTATATATATATATATATATATATATATTGTGTTTAGTGCTCTTGTATATATTGTTGTTTTTATCAAGAAAGATCCTTGTAGACGTTTGGTTTGGTGCTGTATATATATTGTGTTTAGTGCTGGAAATAGTTTTTATCGAGATAGATCCATGTACACGTATATATTTTGCTGTATATATCGATGTTTAGTGCTGTAAACAGTTGTTTTTATCCGTGTACACGTATATATTTTGCTGTATATATATATTGATGTTTAGTGCTGTAAATAGTTGTTTTTATCGAGATAGATTCGTGTACACATATATATTTTGCTGTATATATTGATGTTTTCATCGAGAAAGATCCGTGTACACGTTATTTTGGCCACATTAGAAACGGCGGATTGATACCAATGTGAATAGGCCATCCCCCCCACCTATCTCCCTACATTGCAGGTTTAGTACCCAAGTACCATGTTTATAAATGTAATATGAAAAATGTAATATATAATTGTGGCTCCCCAAATTTTTTTAAATTCTCAACTGGCTCGCGTCAAGTTAAAGGTTGGGCACCACTGCTTTAGACTCTTGCATTGCAAAGGTATAAATCCCTCCAGGCATGCATTAGAAATACTTACTCGAGAATTTTAGGTAGCTAGATTACGCCTTCAAATAAATGAATTTCTTTTGTAAACAAATAAATAAATGTATTCCCAAAAAAATGAATTTCTTTTGTAATTTAAATAAATAAATGTATTCTTTAAAATATAATCTTGTCGCAAATCCCACTACTGAAGCTTTAAATCCACAAAATATTATTAGTAAATTATTGTCTTCTTAAAATGTGTTAATAAATAATTTTAAACTATATGTCTGCATTTACGTTTCATTTATTCGATACCCATTCTATATAATATTTCCTCGATTATGTAAATATGAATGTTTAATTAATATTAGTTTGATTATTGGCTAACTCGAGAATAAAATCATGAGTCTCTTGCATATCCCTGACCATCGTGCCTAAGGAAATATTTACTAATGTTGCATCAGATGCATTGTTTCATGGATTGTATTGTGGAACCGATAAACTATGTTTGAACTCAGTACAACGGGTGGCTTCGCTACTAGATGGTGCTGCTGTTCTGTATGGTGGTCGAATTCTGCACACGTTTTCTGACCGTTACATAGTTAAATTTTTTTTTAGCGTTTGTGGCTTCCTGACGGGGAATCAAACCCCGGTCTCCTGCATGACAGGTGAGGATACTTCCCGTGAACAATTAAGGAAGAGCAAAGGAGGCAAGAAAGAGACAAAAAAATTTACATTACATAATTTAAATACGAAAAAAAATTATTAAAATTTTTTTTTTGTAGAGATAGATTGAAATATAGAAAGCAGAGATTACATGAAGCAACGAACAATTTATATACCCGGATCTAGAATTTATAGTTGAATTAAAATGGCCTAATTTGGCCGTGTCTGGTTAAAATCATAGAAATAATTAGTTAAACTGAATATATATATATATATATAAAACAAAATTCTTAGAATAGGATTAGTTAGTGTAATATAAAAAAATTTTTTTTAGTAGTAATAATAATTAAAACAACAATATATATAATAAAATTTCTATCTAAAATCCTATTTGACTAAAGTACAATCCATTCAACCAAGTTCATTATATCAAGTTCATTTTATTATTTTCATATACGTTTAATCCATCCTAATAGTCTAATATTTTTACAACCCCAGGTCAGGTGGATAATATTGATCTCTCGTCATCGATGACTGCGGCCTTGGGTTTTCTAATCATTGCCTTTTATCGGGTGGTTCTTTGGCCCAATGGTTCAAATCCAAGGTAGTGAGAAATTCAACCATTTCTCCTATATCTTTTATTTGAATGCCTGTCATTAATGGTTGGATGGTTAGTGGCATGCTACGTTGGATCGTTCTAAATTTCCACTTCCCCATATTCCACCAGTTTTTGGCAGATCCCTGCAAATGGTAACTAGCTATAGCTATCTGCACATCTGGCCCTTTCTTATGAAATTTTAAGAACTTCTGTGAGCTCCCTAGGTAGGTTTGAGGTTTTCCCCTTATTTCCACTCTAAATATTTTAACGTGGACCATCTTTGTTAAGTGGCTTGGGTATCCACTGTCCGTTTTCATGTTTTCTTCCGTGACTTTTGGTCCTAGTCTTTTGTCCCCATCCATGCTTGTCTCCTTTTTACTGCTTTCACTCAATGGTTCTTGTGGGCTTTCATCTATTGGAATCAGGTCTATTTGCTCATCTACTATCATAGGTTTGTCAAGTATTTCTAATTCCCTTTCCTTTTCCATATCTTTAATTTCTTCTGCCTTTTTACTAGCTGGGGATATTCCAAAATGTTCCTTTATGGCTTCTAACTCTCTCCACATAATGTCTTTAAATTCCTGATATTCTCTAACTCTTCTCTTTTCTTCTTCTTCTTCTCTATGTTTGATTCTTCATCTCTTCTTTTTCTCATTTCCTCCTCATACATTTTCTTCATTTCTTGCATATGCTGTCTGAATATTTCCTCAATGAACTTGAAATTAAAGTCCATCGATCCTCTGTATTGTTGCGGAGCTTCCCTTCGCTCGGGTGTCGACTCCAAAGCTTCAGATAAATCTACCTGCTGTATATCACTATTTTCTGATTCCATTTTCTTAATATGATTTATTTATTTTGTCCTACTAGCATTTGACTACTCCCCACTGGTATATTGGCCCTATAACACTCTTTCGCTGCCCTCACCTACTCTACATTGCCCTATCTCTATATTGATGTGTTTAACATATTTAACATATATATTATGGCGAACTACTGGTTACGTGTATAATAAGCTACTGCTGTCTATGATATATATATTTGTACTTTAACAAAATATTTACTATTAACATATATAACACGCTTCTGCTGTCTATGCTATATATATATATATATATATATATATATATATATAATGGTGCTTTAATAAAAAAAATTCAATGCTACTTGCTTTCTCATTTAGCGACTGATTACTTTTTATTTTTACATATATATATATAAAGCAAAATAATTCATTAGATCCGAGTATTTTCGTTCCTTCTTAAATTACACACACATCCCTGCTTTCCTTAAATTTGTTATTACACCTGCTGTCCTTTCATTTACTCGACCCACATTATTTCACTCGATTTATTTATTTTCATTATTTTTATCAAAACAAAATCGTATATATATAGATTAATTAGCTAACTCGAGTAACGGACACTAAAAGAAATTTATATGCGTTATATTTTGCTCAGGGTATATATAGGTTTTTTTGTATCGAAAGCTCCACATTGGAAAGCGCCAAACGCTAAAAAAAAATTTAACTATGTAACGGTCAGAAAACGTGTGACTCGTAAACATAGTGCAGAATTCGACCACCATACAAAACAGCAGCACCATCGAGTAGTGAAGCCACCCATTGTACTGAGTTCGAACATAGTTTATCGGTTCCACAATACAATCCATGAAACAATGCATCTGATGCAACATTAGTAAATATTTCCTTAGGCACAGTGGTCAGGGATATGCAAGAGACTCATGATTTTATTCTTGAGTTAGCCAATAATCAAACTAATATTAATTAAACATTCATATTTACATAATCGAGGAAATATTATATAGAATGGGTATCGAATAAATGAAACGTAAATGCAGACATATAGTTTAAAATTATTTATTAACACATTTTAAGAAGACAATAATTTACTAATAATATTTTGTGGATTTAAAGCTTCAGTAGCGGGATTTGCGACAAGATTATATTTTAAAGAATACATTTATTTATTTGTTTACAAAAGGAATTCATTTATTTGAAGGCGTAATCTAGCTACCTAAAATTCTCGAGTAAGTATTTCTAATGCATGCCTGGAGGGATTTATACCTTTGCAATGCAAGAGTCTAAAGTATGGGTTATAAGAGTAATGGCAGACATATATTTATTTAATTAAAATATTTATTTATAACTAAGGGCAAACATTTATTTGAGAGAGATTTATGAAGATAATGCAGAGGCAGAGTGATATATAGAATAATAAAACTAAGTAAAGGAACATGTGGTACAATTTAGAAAGGCGATATGGAATGGCAGTATATTGAAACTGCAATGCCGCGAATGGGTTTATAAGAGTGTCAGGCTGGTCTCTGCCTTGACCCGATGAAGTAAGGTGTCACATAAGCATAACCAGGGACAAGCGGTCCGTGTCGCAGTTTTGCTGGCTGGCTGCATGACGTGGTCAAATCCTACGGGAGCACCCATTATGCCCACTTGTGTAGGACGACTGGGGTTAATTTCAACTTCGAAGAATCCGGAAATTTCACGGCAGAATGGGTCATCGCATCTCTAAAACGTAACACATGTATACTGTATAAACAATTATGATGAGATTTAAATAGATTTCTGACTCGGCCCTACACTATCAACATTTACTAAAGAACGTTGGTGACTCTCAAAGAAATGTAATTTTCTGGAATTACTCATGATGATTTAATAAATACAAAACCTATATAAATTGGGAATTATTATAACTAATACATCAGCCATTTGCGAAGTTGTAGACCCCTGCATTACCATAAATGAAGCATTGAATGCGTGTCGGTTTATATGAAAATTAAATTATTTATGAAAGTAATGTTAATGAAATCTGACACGCATTCACTATTTCAAGCGATCATAGATTTAAACTTTGAACATTGAGACAATTATTAGCATGCAATAATTAAATAATAAATATAGATAAAATGTAGACTTTAGAAATACGCACCCAAGAAAGATAGAATGAGGTAAGTTAGATTATTAGAGAAATTTACACATTAGGTTAATTATTCAATTTTAGTTATACAAATGATAGTTTTTACATTTTATAATTGAGATAAGTATTATGAAGAAGAGCTATAGCATTTTATTAGAGTACTCTAGAGTTTGAACACAGACAGGTACCTGTTTTATAAGAAGTTTTCCGAGTCCATTGGTTAAGTAGCAAATAGTTCATGAGTGGCAATTCTTTCTTGTATTTAGACATTTCATTTTACTTTCACAGCAGCAGCAGCTTTCTCATTTATTTCAGGCAGCAGATCTTCATGGTTAATTTATGATGGGCAATGGAAAGTTCGGCATCCGATAGGCCATCTCCCGATGGAGAATAATCTAGGTGCTTTACTCGGTCATACCTTGGCAGGAACAAATTATTTTTATTATTTTTGGAGACTCTCAGTGATCGAGAGCAAAGCTAAAGTTTAAGTGAATGTCTCCAGCAAGTCTAAGATGGCCCCCTTTTTTTTATCTTGATCTCTCAACATTTTTGTTAAGATATTTTAGGTTCTACTTAATCTGCCCTGAGGATAATCAATGCATTTTGTTGGTTTTTAATTAAAGAAAGCTGCCATTCTATTGTTTACATTTTACATTTACTAATTATATTTTGGGGAATTTTTCTTTAATTAATCTATTATCTATCACTGACTGATGCTTTTCAATTTCAAAGACAAAAAGGGAACATAAGATTATTTTAACTTTTAATTAAATATTACATCAGATTTTTTTAGAATTATTATTAAACGAAATTTAAACAAAGCAATAAATACAAACTTTATAATCCAAAATAAATGATTAAAATTATACAAAATTATATAACTAAAAGAAATCTAAATTATATTATTTTATCCCTATTTATTGCCTTTAATTTGAGATCGAAATGTGTGCGAAATGTGTGCGTGTTTATGCTGAATTCTACATATATTTATACATTTTAATATTGCTACACACACAATTCGATACCAAAAAGTTTAAATTTGGGCAGGATAGACCGGTCAGTGAGAGACGACAGAAAAAGGTGAAACTTAAGATTCGAATATGAATCTTACTGTTTCACTATATATATATATAGTAAAATAACTTGAGTGAATGAATGACACAATATCTTTACGGTTAATATCTCAGGTTAGAACTAATTTAATTTTTGGGTTAAAGTTGAAAAGACTTTTTAGAGTTGTTGAGTAATTTAAAGCTAATTTTGGAGATTTTTACTTTAGAATCCCTTAGTTGGGTAGATTTGATTCCATATGCCATTTATGCAGCTTTTCTCAGTATCCAAAATGTTATTTCCTATAATGGTGGCTGAATTGTCAATTTGAAAGTAAATTTCGCGATCTTTTAAAAGACATTTTAGACTTTTTTTGTCAGTATAATTTATTTAGTAAAAACATATAGTGAAAGCTAATTTTGTTGTTTCAAATTATTATGTTAATTAAAAATAAAAGTTAAAATTGGAAAGAATAAAAGTCATGCAGATTACTAATCCAGATAAACTAAAAAAAAAAAAAAGAATTCCATACACAGATTTCAATTAGTAAAATCTTTCTAACTCCGTTTAAAGATAGTGAAATTATGTGAAAAAAAAAGACTTTGTAATTTAAATTTAAGAACAAATGTACAAGATTATTATCTAGTATTCTGATAAAAGAACAAAAGAAAATAAATGTGCAGAGAAGTCTAAAAATTGATCGCGAATATAAAAGGTCAGAAAAACTTCAAACTGGGTCTTTGTCTTTTCCTTAATTGGCAGTTTCCATTGTGTCTGGGATAGAGAAATTGTCCTATCCTGAACTACTCATAAGCAGGACTACCACTATTCATATGTGGAAGTGAATCGTCATGCGGAATAGTGGAACCGATGCATTTACAGATACCTTTCATCATATAGGTCACTCAGAAAAACCATTGAGCCCTAGCCTCTAAGATAGACCTGGAATGTAGAAAAATGCTGGCAGGAGAAACTCATTAACTTTTAATGAGCTCAGGATCCCAATCATCTACACCAATTTACCGGTAAACTAACATTAACTATTCCCAATTGTGACTAAATTAAGTGTTTGCAAACCATTCTCAAATATGAGCTTAGAATATAATTCCTATAGAGACATAATTTTTCTTATTCAAAGGACTTATAAGTTGCAGCCTTCTAGAAAAAACTTAAGCATTGAACTGTAATTGTTAAATGGTTTTAATTAGTGGATTGCCTGGATTAGCTTGTGTGTAGTCCTTCAATTTATTAGTAATTTATCTCTTAAATACTTTAATTTGTTTGAATAAAATATTTTACTTTTATCAACTTTTCATTGTGGATTATTATTGTTAATTTTTAAATTAATTATTGTTAGTTTGTTAGAATTTGAATGTATAATTTACCTTTGTCAATATTTGTTAATTAAGCCCCAGGAGAAATATTCTCAAAATAATGTTACGGGAAATCATAATCCCGATCTTTTAAAATATTTTATTTTTCATTTACAATGTATGAACGGATTCTCATAAGAATCCTGGTATTCTAATTAAAATAAACAAAATGTTGAATCTTCTGGCAGCATAGGTTGTAATAATTAGTAGGCCAGTTAATCAGGAAATATAGCTATTTTTTGGAAATAGGGACAAAATATTTTCTTCTTCATAGTTCGATTAACCCTCACGCTTCTACTGTGTAACTTAAGGCCTACCAGAACTGCAAAAACGTTACAATATATAATATTAATAACCATAAAATATTTTATTCGTTATTTTTTCCTTTAAATGATTTTTAATTTTTTATTTAGCTTCAAATCTATCTGATCATATTTCCCTTGTATAGTTATAATGTATATGAGTTACATAACAATTGACAAGATGTGTTCAACAAAAATTAGTGTTCAGGTATACATTTTATGGTTTAATTAGAACAATGTATTTCTCATAAAAATAAGTTATATATTTATTGGGAGAAAAGAATTAATTGTTTCTCAGCTACAGTGCTTGTGACTAGTTTTCTTATTTTTAATGAATAATTTCCATTCTCGATAATGTTATGGTTAGTAGAGAAGCTTGTTATAAAGAGTCTAGGATTTGAATTAGGCAAAGGGTGTTTTTAATGATATTGGAGAGATGTAAGGCCATAACTGGATATCACTCCCAGTAAAAAAGGTACAAAGATGAATGATATCTTTAATCCCTTACTTTTTTACTAATTTTCTTTCATGGATTGAACTAAGATCTTAATTTAAAATCCTATTTTTTGGTGATTTACTCACTTTTATTTAGGAATTGCTTTGTTTATCTTTAATCTTTTTGGAAAAGATATTTAGTATTATTTTTTTTTTGCTAGTATATATTATCCTGGAGTTATGAGTAATAATTAACCCACCTTGGAGAACTAAGATTTTTAATGATTTGAATTAAGTTCTGTCCTCAGGAATATTTTTTATAAAGTATGTTTTTATTTCATATACTTATTAACACAAGATATGAGTTATTTAAGGTTGTATTTCATTCTAATGTAATGAAATACCAAACATTTTTATAGTGGACAATTTGATTACAGATGCAGATAAGTTTCACTTTGGATAACTTGTGCTTTAGTTTAAACCTAGGTATGTTTAGGAGTATCTATCCGGCTTTTTTTCATTGAAACAGTGAATTCTATTTGGTAATATGTTAAACAAGAGTTGTCAATAATTTGCATATGAAGCGACTCATTGGAGTAATCAGTCTGTGTTCATTACAATAATGATATCATTCAGTATTTATTCTAAAAAATTTATAACTTATTTCTAAAATTTAATTTTCCAAATATATCATCAGACATAAGTTATATAATGAATATTATTCCTTTTATGTTTCTGTACGTGATTATAATCCTTATTAATTGTTATATGGGGTTTAAATTTCTACCCTGTAGATTTTTATTTTAAATTAAACTGGTTTAATTTTTTGACTGAATATGAAAAAAAATGTTATTCTATTTTTTCATGGTTTGGTTTCCATATCCTTGAGTCATAATCCTATGGGTCCATATTCTTTATCCAATCATTAAGATTTTGTATTGGCACATTTAATGAAGTTTAATGAGCCCACATAGGTGTTACACAGTTGACGGAATATGATACCTTATGTATTACTAGTGTGTGATGTTTTAGTACACATTTTACCTCCAATTTTGAGTTTATTCCTTGATTTATTTTTATTTTTGCCTTGTTTTGTAATTCTTTTAATTTGAAGTATTAAATTTCATTCGACTTCTTATTTGCATTGCTTAATTATACATACTATAATACACCATATACTCCTTAAATTACACTCTACAATGCAGTTTAACATATGATTTAATTTATTTCATTCCTTAGGGTACTGAGATAAAAGCTCTGATGTGGACTGCTGGACAGTTGAAACTGTAAGAAAGGAAATAAAATAAATCATATGGTAAACTGCATTGTAGAGTGTAATTTAAGGAGTATATGGTGTATTATAGTATAATCTTTTTCATTATTATATGATATGTATCCATTGGAATCACTATGTGTTTCAATGAGCATAAGCATGGGGTTCTGGAAAAAAATCGGAATTGGTTGAAGTGGTTATTCTTTTAATCCTTTGAGTATGTGGTTGCACGTTTTGGATTCTCTGATTCATAGAGGAGTCACTACTTTTTAATTGATTTAATAGAGTATAGTATTTTTCAAGTACTTGTTCCATACTACATTTATTTTGCCTGACCTTTGTTTCAATTAAGTTTAGTTTCTCAGAGAGACATTTATAATTTTTTCCCATGGATTGAAATTTCTTTTCCTGAGTCTCCACTTTACTATCTTGTTCTCTCTTATATTGATCTATTTCTATATGCATATTCTCTACTACTTCACTAATATCCCTGTGGTATTTTTTCTGATTTTGAAGTAATTTATATTCAAAATTTTCATATATCCCCTTCATTTCCAAACATCTATTATTGATTTCACTTTCAATTTTTCTTTCAAATACTGTAATTTTTTTTCACATTTGCGGTCTTTTTCATCTATGACCTTTTCGAATTAATGTAATTTACTATTAATATATGTCTGTACTTGGGCTATCTCTGTTTTGAATTCATATTTTATGTTGTTCATTTGGTTAGATAACTCAGGTAAACCAATTGTCATATTATCCATCATCTCAGATATATTTTTTATCTTTGTAGATAAATCATTTATTATCTCTGCTTTTTTATTATCCATATTGGCAGACATTTGCTACACATTTACTGACACTTGTTGTATCATCAACATGATTTGAGTAAATGATACATCGTTAGTTTTTCCTTCCTTGTCTCCTTGTTTCTCTGGAATTTTAGTTATTTTTGGAGTTTGAACATTTTCTACTGTGGTCTCCCCAGATTTTAACACATGATTCTATGGTCCGTGAATGTTTTTACGCTATACGTAATGAAACAGATCTCGACCTTACATGATAGAATACTAGCTAGGTCATCAAAGTAGATAAAAGAGTCTAGGTTTCTAAATATACATACTCACACAACTTTAATCTCACCCCTGGGAGATGAGGTATTAATAACCAAATATGTGTCAAACTATACCCATATACTCACATGTGTTTATTCCATGTTTAGTTTCCGTTATTCCCCGATTTCAAACTCAGGAAGTATATGCGTAGTGGTCTAGTTCAGGTTATATCAAAATTACTTAATGTGCGGGTATGCTTAAATATATGCAAGTGAATGAAGATATGTATGTATCTGTGGGAATATATGAATGTGTGAGAATATATGACAAATGGAGAACTGAATATAGAAAAATACAAATGATATTCTTTAATTTAAAAATACATGTATTTAACAAGTTTATTAACAGTAAGTATAAATTTGTTAACGAATTATAACGAAGATAAATTATTTATTTAAACACCGATAAATATTTTTTGACTATTATTATTTATAATAATTGGTTCAACCACTTGTTCCCTTCAAAGAATAATCATTTGATGTCAATATTAACACAGAGGAAACTGATTTTGTAACTTGTGATTATTTATGTTACGCTTGCTTCCTAATTTATTTGATCAAAATCATAACTTATTATTATTCAGCATCACGATTAAATTACTGGAGATAATAATAAGTTGCGATTTTGATATAATAAATTAGCAAGCAAGTGTAACTTAAATAACCACAAGTTATAAAATATTTTTTCTTTATGTTAAGGGAACAAAGGGTTGAACCAATAATTATAAATAATAATAGTCCAAGAATGTTCATCGGTATTTAAATAAATTATTTACTTTTGTTATAACTTCCTTAATAAATTTATGCTAACTGTTAACAAACTTGTCAAATATATAGATGTCTAATATATAGATTTTTTAAATTAAAAATATCGTTTGTATTTTTCTATATTCAGGTCTTCATTTATCATATACTATCACACACTCACACATATCCTCATACCCTTACCCATATTTACACATACTCAAAAGTTAAATGATATTAATATACTATGAAGTAGATGACTATGCATATTTTTCCTGAGTTCAAACTCTGGGAATAATGAAAACTAAAGATGGAAAAATAAAATGAGTATATGGGTATAGTTTGACACATGTTTAGGTATTAATACCTCATCTCCCAGAAATGAGATCAAAGTGGGCATGGTTATATATATTTAAAAACCCTAGATAGACTCTCTTACCCATGTTGATGACTAGCTAGTATATTATCAGGTAATGCCAAGACCCATTCCATTACAATATATATATATATGGTTTAATATATATATATATATATATATATATATATATATATATATATTAAACCATGTACTTTATTGCTTCAAAAATTCTATCACCAAAATTAAAACTAAATCTTATTACTCTGCTCGTGATAATTATTTGGCTATTCATTTTTATCTGTTTGTGAATATTATCTTTTGCTGTGATGCCTTATATTTTAAATATTGCTGTCCGCTGTTAGGAAATTCTGCTGATATCATACTATGGACCACTATTGGAAATTCTGCTGATATCATACTATGGACCACTATTGGAAATTCTGCTGATATCATACTATGGACCACTATTGGAAATTCTGCTGATATCATACTATGGACCACTATTGGAAATTCTGCTGATATCATACTATGGACCACTATTGGAAATTCTGCTGATATCATACTATGGACCACTATTGGAAATTCTGCTGATATCATACTATGGACCACTATTGGAAATTCTGCTGATATCATACTATGGACCACTATTGGAAATTCTGCTGATATCATACTATGGACCACTATTGGAAATTCTGCTGATATCATACTATGGACCACTATTGGAAATTCTGCTGATATCATACTATGGACCACTATTGGAAATTCTGCTGATATCATACTATGGACCACTATTGGAAATTCTGCTGATATCATACTATGGACCACTATTGGAAATTCTGCTGATATCATACTATGGACCACTATTGGAAATTCTGCTGATATCATACTATGGACCACTATTGGAAATTCTGCTGATATCATACTATGGCCCACTATTGGAAATTCTGCTGATATCATACTATGGACCACTATTGGAAATTCTGCTGATATCATACTATGGACCACTATTGGAAATTCTGCTGATATCATACTATGGACCACTATTGGAAATTCTGCTGATATCATACTATGGACCACTATTGGAAATTCTGCTGATATCATACTATGGACCACTATTGGAAATTCTGCTGATATCATACTATGGACCACTATTGGAAATTCTGCTGATATCATACTATGGACCACTATTGGAAATTCTGCTGATATTATACTAATGATCACTATCTGCTCAATAGTTTTACTCTCTGTAGTATGCTAAAATTACCCACCATGACAAATCTTTTCTACAACATGCAGTGCTAAATCCAACTGAAAATGGACCCTGGATCCTGAGTTGTTCCTTCAAAAATCATATTGTAAAAGCATAAACAGGAACTGATCCAGAACTTGCCTCCATACTCCCTCTAAAAGAGATATAAATCCAAAGCCTTCATGATAGACTCTAGTTGGAAAGAACTTTGTGTCTCCCATGGGAGGAAATCTAATTTACTTTACCTTAGGCCTCAAGGTAAAATATTTTCATATTTTAACCAGGGTTAAATCTCTAGTTAAATCTATTGTAAAATCTCTTTACTATAAATTTTGAATATTGCTTTAATATTTATTATTATTATTTTATGTATTTTTTATTATAGTGTGTATTGGAATCTTAATTTTAAGATTCCATATTTTTAAATTTATTTGTTTGAGGGAGTATTGCAAGTTTAGCTTTTATAGTTATTGTCTTGCTTTTTATATTACTAATCCTTGACAAATTCTTTGGCAGACATTCACAATTTTCTTTTAACTCACCTGTCCCTCTTTGTCATATGGTAATTAATTTAAATAAATTCAATTTGCATTTTCTGAAAACTGAAAATTTTACGGCTGGCAGTTTATAAAATATATTGTTCTGTTTTTTTAGATTGGAGATTTTATTTACATCTGTTTAAGATTACATAAAATCATAATCTTTTCTTGTTATATTTTATTGTCTACTATTTGAGTCAACTTTGATAATCTTGAATGTGATTTATCATGAGCTATTCTGCAAACATATGACATTCTTGGTCCTCATGTTTTATTCCAGATCAAGGAAAGCTCATCTGTGTTGTTTTATTGTACTCCCTACAAGACTCCTTTGTTTTGAAATCTCTAAATAGGGAAATTGGAATTTGTTTTTATAAACTGCTGGAAGAAAGATATTACAAATCCCTCTTTTTAAATTATAGATGAGAAAATGACCAACATGAATCAGGCAATGCAGGGATGATAGTAATCATAAAATCATTATTAACATATGAGTATGAGAAAAAATCAGCTTTGGAAGTCATTGTAAATAATAGAAAAGTTATAAATGTAGCATCACCAGCATTAGTCATTAATATTCAAATGTCATTCCATGTGACTGTAATTAAAATAGGTGTTGTACAAAATTTAAGTAATCACTATCTAGCAAATCCAAACTTGAGGCATATTATAAAAGCAGTCATAAGTATTTCAACTTCAAGCTCATATTTAAGACTTAATGTATCTATAATAATAAAGATGAAAATGCTGTAATTATGATATCAGTGATGATCACCATTAATATTCTTGGCCATCTGGTACCTTGAGTGTATTGATCATCAATTAATTAGTTATCACAGTAAATTGTATAAGGAAAAGTTAAGTATGTGGACTTTAAAGGTGATCTTTATCTTTGTTCCATCCAAATAATTATGCAGAGAACTAGCTGGATATTCACACATATATTTTGGAAATGCCATCATTCTCATACTAGCTTGGAATCATAGACACTCTAGGGACAGTGAGTGAGATTGTGAAAAAGACAAAATACACATATTATATTTAATTTATGCTATTATTAAAATATTTTATTAGGATAATCTATCACTTTTTAAAATGCAACTCTATAAAGGAATCAATTGCATCTACTGGTAATTCACAGAATAGATAATTGGAAGAATGGAATTATCAACAAACATAATTTCATAAATTATTATTTTTTTATTAAACAATTTTTGATGAAGTTATTTAATAAATAAAAGAATACAGAAAAAAGTAGAAAATGATACAACAATTTCAAAGTTTTACATATTTATAAAGGTTTTAGCCTTGATAAACGCCTAATAGAATTTCATGTAAAACATATAATAATTAGTTTCTTCTAATTTTTTTAAATAACAACATATAATCTAATTAAATTAATCTGCTAAAATAATCAATCCTACAAAAAACATTTCACAATAAAATATAAATTTTCCTTAAACCTTCCTCCTCTTTTTCTATTGAAAATGAGTATGTCAAACACACCTAATCTAATGATTTTTTTTTTCAACAAAATAATTAAAAAAATATTCACTCTTGCCAATTATTACTTTCATGATAAATTAACATATATAAAAGAATATATGTACATATCAACAATATCTTATTTTTTACAAAGAATTTCGTTTTCTTTAATCATTTTTATAGCTGTTTAATGAGTATCTCTTTTTACAAATCTTTCAGGTATAAATTCAATCAATCTCCTTTTTTGTCACCTTTTCACTAGGTATTTTATCTATTTATTTTTTTGTTTGGTATCTCCATTTTTTATTTTAGTAGCTATTTTCATTTCAGTTTTCCCAATTTAGCTTTTCTTTTTTTTGTAGTTCCAGGTTCAGTTTAACAATTATTTTCATTTCAAGTTAACATTTATTTTATAAAGTTAACATAGACTCAGACAGTCATGATTTGGGGGTGGAACAATACACAAAATTTGTAAAAAGTTTTTTCCAAAAATTTTTTCTTCTCCTATATTGCTTTTGGTGAAATTGGTTGCATAGTTAGATTGATAATGCTCAGATTTTAGAAAAAAAACATAGCACATGATTGTTGTAATCTACATACTATTATATTGTTTTTCAAAAAGTACACCTGGGTCTCATTTTATGTGGATTATTTTAATGCAATTTTGAAGTTATGTGATTCATGTTTCTTCTTAATAACTTTCATATTTCACTATATTTATTAGATATCAAGAAATTAAAATTATTAATAACTTAGTTTCACTTAAAATCCTTTTTTTTCCAAAAATATAATGTTATATTAGCAGCTAATGTGAATATGGCCTGAAGCAGCATTTAGATTTTTAGCTTCTATGTAAGTAACCCAATTTATACTAATGAGTAAATAATAATAATAATAATAATAGATTTATACTTACATATAAAAATATTGCAATAAATATTAAAAAATTTTAAAATTTTAAAACATACTGTTATATATATAACAGAAATAAATAATCTTTTAGATTTTTAAAATAAAAAAAAACAAAGATTTTATAAACTGCAAATAACCTTTCTAATGATAATATATAATATTTTGTTTTGATTGCGATTTCATTTTTTTAAATATAGAAACAGAAAACCATTAACATAGCATAATACAGAAAGTGGCAGTAGTTGTACATCACATCACAAATAAAAATAAAGTGGTTAACAGGTTTCTCTGGGCATAATTGCTGATAGATTCTTGACTTGTTTAAGGAGAAGCTACAATATATCACATCACATCGAGTTTGATTTCTTACCAGTTTACAAACGAATGCTAATGGTAATGATTAAAATATGTATGAAAATACTGACAAAATGCAAAATAAATATTTCAGTTGAAATTCCTGATATTAAAAAAAACTGAGAACAGGTTTATTCTTCATTTGCTCTCTGTCTCTCTTGTGAAACATAATATTGTATATCTTTCTGATGCTCTTTAATCCAGTATTCTTGCAACATTACGTCTGTATATCACTGGGCATATTCTTGTTTCTGTAATAATAATTTCCACCAGTATTTTGTTGATCTATTGAGGTAAACATAGACCATTGTTATTTTGTGATAAACCTCTAGTCTGTTTAATAGACATAGTTATATGAACTGTCAAAGTATTCCTTTGGGATGGGTTTCTATATCTTTCTTTAAATGACTGCATCTTTAAAAATCAGTTGGTATTGTAGTATGGATCAGTTTTTCAGGCTTTTATTTATCTTATTACTGCACTTGCTAGCTTTCATTGGCTTTGCTTTTTACTTTTTTGTATAGCATCTTTAGGTAATGTTTTCACATAATTATCTTGCTCATTTATCATCTGTCTGAAATTTCCACTTAATTCTTCTTAGTAAATTAGCCATTGATCAACTCTCTATATTGTGGTTTTCTCTTTAATTTTTGCTACTTGATTTTACATTTGTCCCAATACAGTTTTTGCCCTACTGTCTGTTCTATCAATTCTTTATTTTAAAATTGTCCTTCTCCTGTGAATTTAATGTATCCAATCTCTTGACTATTCGATCATTCTTTCAGATTCATCTCACAATATACCATGCACATGATATATATTATCTTTTTTTTCATGCCCTGACTCTTTTTATTTTTCTCCATTTTAATCAATATAATTTTATCTATTTTCCTGTTATGTCATCTATTGTCTTTCTCAATTGTTTGGTTGATATTCTGAATATCATTGTGAATGCTTTGATTCAATTTTTTGATTGCTTATTTCTCTTTTTTGATCATTTTCCTCAATCTTCATCAATAGATTTTGAATGTCTTCTATTTTTGTTAGCAACATTGCTTCTCTTTTGCTGATTGGTTTCTTCTACTTTTATTAGTGTCCTCAAACATTACTGACCACTTTCTTTTATTTTCATGCCCATCATTTTTTGTGTTCTTTTCTAACTCTCTTCGCTTTGTTGATCACTGTCTTTCATTTTTTAGAAACATTTAATTTTCTTCTGATCACTTTTACATTGTCTTCCATTTTTTAATAGTATCTGCTACAAGTGGGCTGATATGATCATCTTCTTTATTCTCTAAACTATCTCAGTTGCTTACTGATCTTTTTCTTAATTATGCTCTTCCACCACTTTTTTAATTTTGCCTCTGCCAGCCTATAAGTTTGTATTCAAATTACTTTTAACTTTACACAAAAATACTTCAACTTTTATAAAAGCTATTTCCTAAAATAAGCCTAATGTCATATCCTCCCATGCAAGTTTATATTAATGCTTAATACTTCTGATCTGCCTTTCATTGAAGATCAGTATCTCAACCATTATCTTTACCTGCCTTTTCTACATTTCATGTAATTTACTCTGAATATACATCCTGTTTGTGTATATATGACCAATTTTTCTATTCCCTGTTTTTTATTCAATATAAATTATGCATAAAATAAAGTTAATACATTATGCCATATACTCAGTACTTTGCTAGAAATCTGAATGGCTTATGACAGCTAACGCTTATACAATGCAGTATACATTCTAGAAAACTATTTAAATTTAAACACTGTAAGCTATTTAAAATCCTAAATATAAAATTAATGATGGAAAGTTTACAGTCTGATATCGTACTACTATGATATTTTAGAGATTAGTAAATATGAATTCTTAAAAATTATGCTTTGATATACTTTAAGACTTAGAAGTTATGGGTTCTTGGTAGTGCTAAGCTAACTGTCCAAAAACAAATAATTAATAATATGAAGACTTGAAACTGGGTTGGTATAATATCTAAGATAAGAATACTTCATGCAATCACATAAAAAAACATTTCACCCTCAACCTAATGACAACACCCTTCATCCATCACCAACTTAAAAGTTTTATCCAAACTCCAAAAACGTTTCTTAGTTTCTATTATACTTTAAATATGATCACTTTTTAAATGGGTATCTTCATTTTATAATCTATAAATCAATTAATTAACAATAAGTAATCAAATTCACATAAATACTCTTGTAACATATTTTATAATTTTTTTTCTTATTATGTTTGTATAAAAATAAAATTGTTTTCCATGTATAAAGTTCTTTTATATTGGGATATTGTAGTTTTTTAAACATCTATTCATGAAAGCAATACATTAATTTTAAAATAAATAACACACATTTTTACAAGCTTAAACATGTTAGAATGATAACCAACAAATCTAAAGTATCTTGAGATAAGCACAAGACCATGCAATAATGGTAAGGTAAAGTACTTCACTCAATCCAATCAGAAGGTTAATAGAGTAATATATATTTACGACGAATTGGGAATTTACTAGAATAATAAAATGAATTCTATTTAGTGTATATTATTATGACTAAATGGAATCAGTCTAAGATAACTTTTATGCTAAATTTGCAAATATCATTATCATAACTGAAATCATAAGAACATTACTGGAAATCGTAGGAATGTTGTCACTTTTGTTTTCTAAGGAAGTTGCTTGATTTCATAACTCAAAATAATTGTTATTATTGATGTTGATGGTATTGGAATATTTTCATTGGTTTCCAAAATTATACATGATTTGAATATATATATATATATGTGTGTACTTATGTGTATAAAGCTAGGTAGATAAATCGATAGATAGATAGGTAGATGGATATATTTAAATATATGGATAAAAAGATTAAGTGTAGGAAAGTAAACAGACAAGTAGATATTAATGGATAAACACAGTAAACACCAAGATAGATATATTCATAAAAAATAAATAGATAAATAAAAATATAGATAATCAGATAAATAAATAAGTAGACTGACAGTTAAGCACAGACAAACAAATAAAATATAACAAATAAAAATATGTAGGTTGTTGAGATATGTAGTTAAGTAAAAAAATATTTTTGTGTAGATCTATCTATCTATCTATCTATCTATCTATCTATCTATCTATCTATCTATCTATCTATCTATCTATCTATCTATCTATCTATCTATCTATCTATCTATCTATCTATCTATCTATCTATCTATCTATAATTAATAAAGCAAGTCATATATATCTATCTATCTATTTGTTTGTCTAACTATTTATCAATCCATCCGTCCATCTATCCATCTATTCATCTGTCTATCTATCTATCCATCTATCTACCTATCTATCTAATTAGACATATAAGTAAATGAAGACCAGATTGATATAAGAGATAAATTAATGTAAATTGAGAAAAAAGTATATAGATAAATTGATCTACCAAACATTGTGTAAGTAAATAGTTAGATTCATAGACAGACAAATAGATATATCTATACACACCGAAGAGATTATAAATATGGGTAAGTAGTAGATAAATAAATAGGTATCTCGACAGACAAACAAGTAGATAGATAGATAGATAGATAGATAGATAGATAGATAGATAGATAGATAGATAGATAGATAGATAGATAGATAGATAGATAGATAGATAGATAGACAGACAGACAGATAGGCAATATAATAAATTTATTACTTGATTTAGAATTAAGCAATGGCAAAATTGGCGAACCTTTAAATTTCACTCACTTCCTTAAATGAACTTTGTTTTAAAGTATAATTTATCAAAATGTTTCTCTTTTTTAAATCTTCGGTTATTTGCTTTATAAGAATATAGTTTTAATCAAGCATTTAAAATTCAAATCATCAATTAATCTCAATTTAAAATTAAAATAGGACGCAACTGAAGTGAATTTTTTTTAAAAAAAGATTAAATGCGGTATCGTTTTTTTCTAATTTTTGATCTCTTTTATTATGTAAAGATTTTTTTTCCTAATTAGAAATTTTTAAAAGACGGAAAATATCAATCGCTTGTTAATATTATGAGTATTTATTCCAACAGAAAAGGATATAATAGAGATTTATTTATCAACACAATAGCAATAAATATATTGATCTTTTTTCTAATAAATTAATTCTTATTTATTTTATTATTATACTAAAAAATGTTTAGACAAAACTTTATTTTTAATAAATTAGACTATTATTTTATATTCATGCATAAATATATAAACAAATTACAATCGTTCAAATTTAAAAGAAAGTAGCCGCAATTTTAAAACTAAAATTTAATGGACAAATTCAAGCGTTGGTGACGTAGCGTTTAGCATAGCTGCCTTCCAAGCAGCTGGCTCGGTTTTGCTTCCCAGTCAATGCATTTGACATATATATATATTATCAAAGATATGCTTTTAAATTGTAAAGGAACACGATTCAATATAAATAAATGTATATTAAATAAAATTCCCATAAATTTAAATTAACCTTAATGTCAAAAAAACTTATATCTCAATAGAATTTTTAAAGAAGTAAAATAACTTTTTTTGATATTAAAGATAATTGAGAATCATGGAAAATTTATTTAGTATATTTTTGCGTTATGTTTATATTCCTTTGCAATGAAGTTGCCTGCTTTGATAATAAAAATAATTGATTGCCAAGCTTTCATTTTTGTCTAATTTTAAAAATTTGAATTTGTTTATGTTTATTGATTTTTAGTTTTTGATATTACACTTACACACATATATAAACTATAAGTGTCAAACTGGTGATTATTTGTAAATCAAATCGTCACAGCCTCTATGCTCAAGAAAACCTATAGATTATTAGCTATCTACTGTTAAGACAATGCTATAATTAGATTATAAATAAATTTCTTTTTCTGGATAATTATAATACTACCTTGACAAATGATTCATAATATTTTATTCACTGTCAAAGAAGAGCTATGGCGATTTGACTTATATTCATATATGCATATTAACTATTAAGGGCGTTGCTGTGCATTATGAAAATATTCATTGTGAGGTGAAATCTTATTTATATCATGTGTAATTTGGTTTACTCCCTGCTTTGAAGAATTTGTATAATGCTAGTATTTTGTAGTCTAATGCAGATATGGAAAATGATTTAGTATAGAATATATTTTAATATATGTATTCTGCTGGTTTTTTCCCTTTTAAACAATGATAGAAAATTTTTATTGAAGAAGTTGACTTTTGTAAAATGTTGCTCTAACATGTGACACCTTAAATATCTGATATAAAATTACTTTAGCTTTATACCTTTCACATAAAAGTTTAGTGTGGTTGATAATGTTTATGTTGCAATTTTATTTTCACGTCTGATGTATTTATAAAGTGTGAATGGGGTTTTCTGATTTTCACAGTAAGTCTCTGTTGTGTTATTTTTTATAATTGTTTAAAATTGTAAAAGACTTTTCAGAAAGTTGATTGAAGATATAGAAGTGGATTGACATTTAAAAATGTCTTTCTGAAAGCAATGTGAGAAATGATAAAATGGGACATATGTAATATGATGATTTAATTCAATGTAATACAAATACAAGTACAAGCTTAGAGTCAGTGAAAATGTGAGCAATTGAAATTGGTCTCTAAAATGGAATGTTCGTTATTAAACTGAATTGGATTTATCTAAGTGAAATTTTATTAAACAGCACACTGAATCAGGGAATAACACAAGTACAAAAATTTATGTTAAATTTAAGACTATAGGGGGAACTTAAAAAAAGTAAAAAAGCGTTCTGTTGTAGTTGGAGGAAAAGTTAAACGCATGAACATGGCATACCAAGAGAAATCATCAACTTAGGAATAATTAGTAAAATATTTTGTTGATATTACATAATACAAAAAAAATAAACACAATGTTATAGTAGATAATGTTTATCTGCCTATAAGGAATATTAGTGTTTTGAATGGAATATCGGAATCAAATTAAAATAATTATATGTTGGTCTGGAGATACATAAAACAGTCATTGTACTGAATTATTAATGTAAAATGATATTATTTATAAATAAAGATGAGGTTAGAGATATTTTAACAAAGTTTATAAACATATACCACAGCTAATGATTTTGAAAAATTAAATAAAATTAATTACTCTAATCACAATTCAAATAATAGCAATGATTAATATTTAAAAATGCTTAATTAATAAAAATTTTAAATAGATAAGAACTGGCTCAGAAAAGCTACCGTTTTGAAGATAAAGCTGCTTTTGTTTGGTCTTTTACAATTCAGTCTACCCTCACCTTTGACCCTTACAATTTGGAATCCATTATGTTAGATATTTTCGATGGCTATGACTCTCCTCACTCTCTCTCTCTCTCTCTTTCTCTCTTTCTCTCTCTCTCTCTCTATATATATATATATCAACCATATTTAGTTCAAGAGGAATAAGATAAATGAATTAAATTTCTAAGAATAATAAACTTGTAGTGCTATGTCCTTGACGCATTAAAAACAATGGAGTATTTATTTGTGGCAAACAGAGCTTGATCATATAACTATGTCTGTATTGTATGCTGTGATTATAAAATTAACATTTACATTGTTCAGGAAATAATCCTTGGATATTTCTCAAGGACATATGAATGCTATTATCTGTTTCATATTTGTATTCATCATATATTTATGAAATATTGACTAAAAGATAATTCAGAGATGAGACTATAATTTGCTTCTTACTAAAATTTATTTAGATAAGGAATTAATTATATATAAAAAGGAAAATATATTCAATTAGAAACTACAATGTAAATAATATTAATGATAGTTTTATTGGATATAATAATTCATCTTATGATATGTAAATATTTGCTAAAGAATGTTCCGAGAATAGTTAATAAGAAAATGCACTGATAATTAGGTTATTATAAATGTGGATACGAATATTGCTTTATTGTTATTTCAATTATTTTATATTAAAATTGAAATGTCTCAAAATCAAGTCCATGATCTATTTCAGCACAGACTACTCATGTAATCCTTCATTTGATTAAGCATTATAAAAAGTGTAATATATTGGGCACAATAACTATTAATAATGAAAATTTTTCTATAGTTTTCCTTGATGGCATTTTTAGTAATGACTCAACATTTGATTTTAGCACTAAACCGTTATTTTATTTCAAAAATCTAATAAATTGGCTTTTTTTTCTTTTTCATATGTCATAGCATCTACCAGGAGGTAAACCTACAACCGTCTGCAACCAAGTACTTGCTTGCAAGGCAGCTGCACTAACCTCTCGGCTTTTATTTGGTAAAAAATCCCCTTTATTGTCAAAAAGAAACATTAAAAAAATCATATTTAAAGTTTGCAAATATTAAATAAATGATATTGTAATAGCAGCAAAAGATGTTTTCACTATTAACTGGTTAGAACAACAGACATCTTTGGAATTAAAATTAGTTTTTAAAATGCAAGTGTATAAATATTAAACTGTTATATGTTTCAAGACATTCAAATTGCTTTATGATTTTTACAATATCTCAAATTATCCTAACACAATTTCTAGTGATAATATATTAATCATAATTTCTTCAAAGTAAGGTGATTAGAAGACCATGGTTTTTTTGTTAACATTACACTAAATGAGACTACTTTCTATTTTTAAAAATTATACATAACATATACATATAAAATATCAGTGTAAACACAATCATGCATCTTCATAAACTTTGCAAAAACATCAAGCTGTTAGTTATTCCAAAATTTATCTCCACGTCATCTCTATAATGGATTCAAAATGGAATTCCAAGAACTACATCAATCAAAGTACAGTGAGTTTCTTTAAATTAAAAATTTAAATACAAATGCAAACAAGATTACTAATTTAACAAAAAAATAGCAAAATATCTCAATAGATGGTGATGCAATTGCAGAACGTCTTTTGGATTTCTCTGCATGAATTCCTTCACATTGATTTTAAAAAATCTTCTTAACTTTTAAATATTATAAGAAAAATCTATTAAATCATATTAGGATAGAAAAAGAGTATGACCCCAGAATATTTTTTGATGGTATTTACCAAGTGGCATCCGGTTTTTAATGATGATCATGAACTTAATCCTTAAAAAAAAGTTTATCCTATATTTAGAATCATATACTTACTCTATCCTATTAACATGCACATTAGATGATTCAAAGTATAGTCACTTTATATTATATGTCTGTAAACTAGCTCGACCATTACAACACATATTGCTAATAATAGTGATAGAAATAGTGTGCCCTATTGTATACCATGGCTAGATATAAAATATTAAAAAGAAACATGCAATTTTTAAGCATAACAAATCTGTTGGTAAGATAATTTTAATGGCACATATGTATTATTAGACAGAATATTTTTAATACTCTAAACAAATATTCCATGTTTATCAGAATAAAAATGGCATTAATGTCAACTTGGCATGTGACATAATTTATTAATTTATTTTTTTTTGCAAACAAGATTGATGTTTGTTCTAAAATACCAGCTTTATATATCAGGCAGGTTTTAATCACTGGTTTCCATTTCTCTCTTCTTATTTGAAAGACCCTAGTGACAACTTGAAGAAACATTTTATATTGATATTAAACCTTTTTTATATCATGTTTATATTATATATTATCATATATTGATAATTTGTATATTTATTTATTTGCAAATGGAATTTTTTCAATGATGACATTATAAAAGTTAATATCTAAACTTTGCAAAATAAAAGAATACAGTAGTAAATAGATATTTTCATTCTTGGATATAATGTTATCTATTCATACAAATAATAGAAACAATATTTTTTATTTAAATTCCGTTTTTAAAATACAAACTGATATTAGTTTAGACATCATTACAGAACAAAAATAGATCTCACATTTAAATTTATTATTACTAAAATTTATTTAGCAGTGTTCATAAAAACCATTTTTGTTAGCCAATACAAACTCTTGCTTTGCCACATAAGTTCAGATAAAATCTATCAGTAGTTACTTGTAATTTTTTTGTTTAAAATAAATATTTTAAATATATATTGCAAAATAAGCTTAAATATGTAAATAATTTCGGAAAATTAAAATTTTTCTTTTGAAAAGACATATTCAAAAATTATTTTGAAGTCAAATAATACACAAATTAGAAATTGTCACTTCTATTGAGATTAAAATAGGGAATCTGTTGACTAGTTTATATACAAATTAACATTCTAATATTCTAATGATCTTTATAATATTGACATGTTTAGTCTACATAGGAAAAAACTAACAATATATATAATTGCAAAATAATGATAAGGAAAATCTGAAAGTGATAGTAACATGCAGCATCATAATCCAAAATGCCTTAAAAGAATTGATTTTGTAGCTACTAGATACTTACACATTAACTCATTTTTTGCTAGTTATGGCTAAAATGTGATGGCTTCAAGTAACTCTAATTCTAGCATTTTAAACACTATCGTTAAGATTTTGCGTTATTTTTAAAGGTTAAAAAAAGTTCCATAAGATACTGCCCTCTCTTGAATTATTTTACAAGTAAAAATCAATAAAACTGACATTGAAAGTATAACAAAGGAAGAAGGCCATCTTTTCTTGAATCTGATTGGCTGATAAATTTTGACAACAAAGAAAATAGTTATTAATACTTAAAGAGTTACGATTTCTTTTTTTTTTTCATTTTGAAAATGATAAACGAATGTTTTAGACCATTTTAAAAGTATTTTTGACAAATTATAAATTATTTTGATAAAATATGCTAAAAATAAAATTATTTTAGAAAAATAGTTAAGACTTTAACAACAATTATTTACTTTTCTGCAATGTATAAATGGGAAAGAAATCCTGACGTCAGCAAAACTTTTTGGTTGGTGAGTAACATTCATTTTAGATTTTCCACTAACAAATATTTTTATAATTATAAATAAAAATTTATTTTTGAAAAAAACATTTGTTCACTTTCATAACCTGACAAATTATTAATATACTTTTTACAAACAAAACTAAAGTGAATATAATATTAAAAGATGAATGTAATTTGACACTTGAGTTTGTGAATTGACCAATTAAAATTTTAGACTTTTACCTCACTCAGCCAATAAAATAATCAGCAAAAAAGAGATTAATATAAAGATGAAAGCTTCACAAGGATATGATAATTTTATAACAAACATATTTTGATCAATATTATCCAGTGAAATTATGTGGTGATTATTTACTAAGGCATATATATGGAACATTTGATATTTTTCTAATGTAAAATATTTGATTAATGGGAAAGTTAGGTATGTAGTATTCATGTGATCAGAATTTATTATAATGCTTATTCAGAATAGAAATGGTAATATAATTTACAGGTATACAAATGTTGGTACTAGTAGATATAATACACTCCACCACTTGATGGTGCCTTTTTTCACCCAATGCACACCGATATGCCATTTTAGTGACCTAACTTACAGCTACAAGTGTTGTTGCAGCCATAATAGGCCACATGGTGGTGATGTATTCTATACTTGCATTATGTTGTAAAAGTATTCATCAAATGAATGCAATTGACCTATCACTACAGTATGATTTGATGGTAGCCATATTTTAAGTATGTGAAACTCTTAAAATATTCTTTAATTTTTATTGTGAGAAAGCTTAATCAAAGTAGCAGTACAAATTAAGAATTGTCAGCCCATCGCACAGGTTTCTGTATGATTTGTAACTGAACACAACTGTGAAAGGTTAGCTTGAAAAGCAGAGTCTGGACGAGTTCATGTGAAAATGCATGTTTTCATGTGAATACGTGTGAGAATAATACTATGGTGACTGCAAATGTAAATTACCATCTAAGTGACTGTTTATTTTTTATTTAATTTATGCCAAAATATTCATAACTTGTATTTTTTATTCAACAAATGTCCAAATTATTTCATGGAAATATGTTGTTGTTATTTACATAATTGAAAAGAAAACAAAATCCGCTTTTCATTAAAAAACAAACTGTCGGTTTATTAAAAATGAAGTGTTTAAGGATTTCTTTAAAAGCATAAAAAATAAGCTATAACTTTTCTGCAGCATAAATGTTAAAAAAAAATATCAAAGAAGCCAATAATTAAAAATCAAATCAACCCCCTTCCACCATCTAAAAATAAAGAACTTTCCGGTAGCATAAATGTTAATATATATATATGAAGTAAAATGACAATAATTAAAAAGAAAAACAACCCCCCTCCACCATCTAAAAACAAAGCATTTGTTTCTTTAAAATGAAACCAACCCTGTCCCACCATCTAAAAATAAAAAAGAACTTTTCAGTAGTGTAAATGTTAAAATATGTATATATGGAAAAAAAGTAAAAAGACAATAATTAAAACTATATATTTATAAAATTTATCATATTTTATCATATCGTCATCCCATGAACATGTATATTGATATGCATTGTGCAAAAACAAGTGCCTTCAGGCGGCGGAGGGTATTATATGTACTATTACCCAAATGTTAGCTGGAATACGATCAACCGTTATTAAGGTATATGAAGAGAAATGCTTGATTTCTTCAAGAATTTGTTGCTTTGAAATATATTTTTTTGAAAAAAGTTGTGTATCATAGTTAATAAAGAGTTAGAAATGATTGACAATGGTAGAACAGATTTTAAGTAGTCAAAATGTTCAATATTCACATTAGTGCCTGACGCAAATATAGTATCCTTCACCAATGTGGAATACTCAAGGTGTAAAGAAGATTTAATTTTGCATACATTTTATAGTTGTTATCATTAAACTCGAAAAATGTGGAATTGTATTTCTTAGCCTAAAAAACACAGCTGACTTGTTTTATTTTGTAGTTTGTGGTAAGAAGTTTTGCTTATTAAATTGAGTTATAGTTTGAATAGCTGATTTGTTTTATTTTGTAGTTTATGGAACGACATTTTACTCGTCAAATTGAGTTATAATTTAAAGAGAAGAATTCATATCTTCAATTTGTTGTTTTATAAGTTCTATTTTACCTACAAGCTATTAATGGAAGAAATAGCAATTGCGCCTACATTTTTTTAATACTATTAAAATTTTAATTAATATTTTAATTAATAAGGAATTTTGAAATCGATAAAAATAGTTATTACAATTGTTATGTTACAGATAACATCAATAGTTAATTTAAATTCACAGCGAAACTAAAAATGTATAGACTAAAATAAAATTTTGAAATATGCTTTGAAAATTAAACAACCATGATTGGAAAATGAATCTGGATGGATAAATTGAAGTTTTGAGATTGGTAGAAGAGAAGATCTTTGTCATTCAATAATGACATGGTAATTGATTGAGATTTAGGTTCAAAGAAAATGGCAGCTCATTATAAGAACAATTAAAGTTACCACACATGTTAGACCAGGATTCTGAAAGATTTTGCTTTGGTAATGAAAAGATTGTTCACAACATTTTGACCTTTTGCGATGAATATGTGGCTACAAAATAGTATTGCTGTGACTGAAAAATAAAGAAAAAATGATTGCATTAACTGTTATGATTACTATATTCAATCTTGTTAGTGGAAGTTGCATGACTTATTAGATAAAATATACCTTGCACCTGTCTTATGTTGAGTGTATGTACAAATAAATGCTAATATTTAGAACATTAGTAATAATCAGATTGGTTGACAGATATTTTGTTCTACTAATGGTAAATATAATACCACAGTTATTATCTAGAAATCTATTATATTATTTCAGTTCATTCAAATTTACTATGACAATTTTGTTGCATGATGAGAACCTTGGCCTTAGGGTGGCCTTTGAGGGTTTCATCATCAGATTTCCAATTGGATAAACATTGAAGAGTTGGATGCTGGAGTGGATTGAAACCTATCCATTAAAGAATATCTGAACACTTATTGTATATATATATATATATATATATATATATATATATATATATATATATATATATATATATATATATATATATATATATATATATATATATATATTGTAACAATTTAAATAAATCAATTGCCATTTGTAACAATTTATTTATCAATTGCCATTTGTAACAATATTTATCAATTAATATAAATATGTATTTGTAATTATTAAATTAATATAAAAGATATGTATTTGTAATTATAATTTGTAGCTATTTCAATTCATCATAGCATAGACAAAGAAAATATCAGCATTAAAGATTCTTGGTATTTATTTATATATTGGGGCAGTCATTTAAACAGTAAAACATACTGGACATTGTCATCTAATAAAAATAATATTAAACATAGCAACTGAATAAAAGTACCCACTGTGAGATTCCTGGAGTGCCTTATGCTTATCTCCAATACTAGATTCTTCTAACAAAGAATCCTTCTATCCTTCTTTCCAAATATATAAGACCATTCATGGTCATATGCACACACTGGTGCTATTCATGACAACTTATAAAAAAATATATTTTATAAAACTAATATTATGAAGTTGGAAAGGGATGATATCACTCTTTATTCAGTTTAGCTAAGTACATGTGTTTTCCCATGAGCGCCACTAGATTGTTTTCAATCTAGATAAGTATCTATTTATAGTGTACTTGAGTTCAAACTCATTCAGTACATATTTATTACACATGACTTGGATGACTATTGAACAAAATGACATTCTTACATTTTATCTATATTGATAAAATTACAAGATCCCAATATTACCAAAGTTTATACTATAGATCAAAGATTCTTATAGACATTGCTAGCTCATTAGCGTATATTGATGAACAGACATGTATAATCCTATTAATGGCTTCCAAACAAGCATGTGAAGACCATTATTGATATTGATGGCCATTTAACTAAATTATTTATCACAATAAAGGTAATAATGATGATGATGATAATAATATCATAATAATGATAATAATAGTGATATCATAATAATGATTATAATAGTGATGATGATACCAGCCATGGCTTATCAATAAACTCACAACAATAAATTCATCTTTATAAACTTATAGGCATCTATTAAAATTATCATATTTCATACTGGGATTTAATAATACTAATGGTGATGATTGATCATCATGAATCTCTTTGCATAATCTTCAATTTTATATAAACCCCTATTTACTAAAATATATTCATTACGCTAAACATTAAATTTAATGATTATAATTTATTAATGATGATTGATGGCGATCATAACTTTTATATAGTATTATTTGAAACATTTTTAACTAATAACATGATATCCATCTTTGATGAGGATGATCTAAATTCATGGACACAACACAATTTTAGCTTTCTATGTTGAACTATAATTATCAAAATTTGTTTATTCTCAAGCATAATCCTTAAATACTTAAATATCAACATTCTAGTTTACCTATTATTTTGCGGACGCTTAATATTTGCAAGTGATTGCTCAATATATATGAATGGTAATACTTAATAACTGCGAGCAATGATGCTGAATTAAAATGATAGAATTAAGACAAAAAAAAAACAAAAAACACAATATTCTTAATAATAACTCGGAAACCAATTAAGATATATAATTATATTTTATTAACACTACTACTCTTTCTTTCCTTCTTTAAAGTTAAATCGACAATTAAATAAATGGTTTATTAATATAAAATTGATATAAGTATAAGCAAATAAACTTAATATATAGGTTTGTCACTTTTCTTGATATCTCAAAATAAGCTGTTTTAACTCAATATTAAAAAAAATACATATTCTATAAATGCTTATTTAAGACTTTTCTTACTTATCATATCATAAAATAAATTTCAGGTGTAACTTGTATATGTTATTTCATTTCCATTCAAATGTAATGCCCTACTTTTTAATTTACTATTTTAAACTAATCATATATAACCTATTCTTTGATGTGTTTGGGTAAGCAGTTACACATTCACGCATTCGGTAATGTTAACATATATGTTTAAAATGTATACCCAAAAATTACATATATAAAAATATCTTTTTCTTTTGCAACCTTATAGCGAAAGAAAATAAAATACATATATTAATTTTTAATATGCAACAAGATAAAATAAAAATAAAAAACATTATAAATGCATATATCTATAGGTTGCTCATTATCATTAACAACTGAAGAACAATTTAAAAAAAAAAAACATTTCAACATTACAATATATAATATAATAAAAAAAATAATGAAAAATTTAAGTTTAAAGATTTAAATTATGTTTGTGCTATGTTGTGAGATATTGCAAATAACTATAGATAAACAAGTCTTTAATGTTTCTGTATCAAAAAAGAAAATTGCTTTGACCAGTAAATTAAGGTTTACTTTTAATAAGTAAAAGAATAAAATCGGTTAAAGAAAGTTCATATTTACCCGTCTACTTTTTACTTCTTATTAATGTCCTGAATTTGAATTTTAGACTGCTTTTCTTTGCTCACCAACAACAAACAACAAAAAAAAAAAGAAAGTTATTGCAGATACTTTTAAGATAATGCTGAATCAATTGACTTTGCTTGTTTCTTCAATTCCATTATTATTCACTGTTGATTGGCTTCCTTCTACCATTTAAAAAAAAAAAAGTTATTATAAGTACTTTGAATAAGTAGGTACCGGTGGATTTGCTTGTTTCTCTTCTTTAAAAAAATAATTGCTGTTGACACTTTAGATGATTGAGGTAAATCAACAAAAATTTGATTTATGGCTTCAAACTTGGTTCTACATAGCTGTTTTAAATTTTCTTTTCCTCCTATTTCCCCTTCTCCATTGGTTGAAAGGCAATGAGCTTTTAATAAGACAGGAACTAGGAACAAAGCATTCCATATAGCTTGTGTGGTTGGCTTCAAAATCTATCATTTTGTTGGTTATTACTGGATACATGATTTCATAGATAGATCAGCGATTTTGACTCCTTCTGTATTAATCAGGAAGCAAAAAAAATGGTTTAGCAATGCAGAGGCATTGTATTTTGCAAAACCAAATATGTTAATATCATTTTTATAATTATTACTAACTTATAATAAATTCAATCTTGTTCCATTTCTCTCCTATTCTTTAATATTGCTTGAAAATTGCTTTATATAAACGCACATTTCATTTGCTCTTTTTTTTTTTTCAACTTTCAAAGAGTGAGAAAAAAGAATTAAAGCGTTCACTCTTTTTTTTAAAAAAAAAAAGATTCGAGCTTACATTTCTGCTTAAGAATTATAACAAGGAAGGACCAATTGAGTTGAGTCTCAAAATAATAATAATAATTTAACTGATCATCTCTCTAAAGAAATTTATTACTGACTCTTAAAAAAAATTTATGATTAACTGCCATCTCTCTAAAAAAATTTAGACTGACTGCCTAAAAAAATTGTTTTAATCGTTTATATCGCGAAAAACATCTGGAAATCTTTAAAAAAAAAAATCAAAGCTTCACAAGTTTGACTTAAAATTAATGCTATCGTTACTACATCAAAGCACCTCTTTTGTAAAAATAATTTTAAGATACAGATAACAACAAAGCTGGAATCTATAGCCATCAGAAATAAGTGTAAAAGCATCTTTGTGTTTGTACCGATCTATTCATTGTTTCACACGTGTACAATTTTTATCTCCTAATCTAACAATTTTATTTTACACCTTTCTGATTTACTCTCTTTTAACAAAATGAAAGTTAAATAAATTTAACACATATTATTTAATAATAAAAATATTATATAATAAATCATAAAAAGAACTGCTTATTCATAATAATAGAACTATACATATAAATCTCTGTATATATAAAAGAATAAAAAAAATTTTTTTTTTTTTTTTAAATAATTGAATACTGTATGTATATGTACATTTTGCCTCACCCCCAAACAAAAAAAAAAATTTTGAATATAAAAAAAAATTGCTTAGGTCATGAGTGCCATTGGTTTTAGGCTACGTACATTATATGTGCCTTTTACTCCTTCTGACGATTCTAGTACAAATGCATTTTCCCCTTTTCTTTCCTTTAGCATGAATGGCCCTTCATATATATTATAGAACTTTTTGAATGTATGCTTCTGCGGGTCGCTATTTTGCATTTGCTGATCGGAATCATTCCCAGGCCTACCTATGTTTTGTTTACTAGGTTTCATGGGATATTGTCGGCCTAATTGGTTGTTTATAATCCTAATGGTGGAGATCTTATAACTATATCTCTCCTCCATCCTAGAATAACCTTTCATTTTCCTTTCTGCAACTCCCAGGGCATCCAATAGGTCTACCACTCTCATTGGGGAGTGCACCTCTTCCATTACCATATATATATTCCCAGGCATTCCTATGTTTGGTTTGCCAGGTTTTGTGGGAAATTGTCTGCCTAACTGGTTTGTTCCCATTCTCATATTGGAGACTTTATAGCCATAGCTCTCCTCCTCTCTATGATAACTTTCAGCTATCCTTTTGGTAGCTCCCAATGTCTCAAACTTGTCTGCTACATTTACTGGGGCATATACATCAGCAGCTATCTTTAATTCTAAGAAACTAGCTTTACTGACTACATCTTTCCTGAGGTCAATTTGTTCCTGTACAGTGGCTACCTTTATTTCTAGGTTATGTATCTCACTGTATATATCCTCTTTGGGATTACATTGTTCTTGAACAGCAGCTACCTCATCATTTTCATATAGCTTGATTACAGTCACACAACTCTTGACTTCTATCATACATATCTTTACATCCCATTTCTCTTGACTGGCGGTCCATGCCTTACATATATTTCTTCCTAGGTTTTCTATTTTTTGAGTTTGTTGACTTATATCTAGCTTCATTTCCTGAGCTTGTTGGTCTAGTTTATTATCTAGCCTTTGAGATTGTTCATCAAATTTCTGATTTATCTCTTGTTTCATTTGGTTCATGCCCTCTTTCATTTCCTTCATCTCTTGTGATTGTTGATCAAATTTATTATCAAATTTCTGAGATTGTAGATCAAATTTCTGATTCATCTCTTGTGATTGTTGATTAAATCTCTCATTTATTTCTTTAAACTGTAACATCATTATTTGCAACCACTCTGGTTGGCTTTGCTTCTCTACTTCCATTCCCTCAATAGTTAATTCCTTTTCTGGCTCCATCATAAATTTATAAAATATTTATATTACTTATTTCTGTTTGATTTAGTATATTCTGATTTATTCTGTTCTGATTTATTGTTCTGCTCCCTGATTTCCTATACATCCAGAGTCAAACACCTTTATCTATCCTCATATACCCTAAAATTTTCAACCACTCTTTCTCAGCCATAATTCTCCCCATCAATCTATCTATATCTTAAGTGCCTTTAATTTACTTAACCTCTATCATCATTCCCTTTTTCCTTTACCTATATATGATTGATAAAGTATGAGGTCATAGTACTATTTAAAACATTTATTTAAAAAAAAGCTATCTCTGTATTGGTGTGTCCTTTTTATGCCATCATTTATCTAGTTTTTCATGCTTTTATAAAACTTAACTCTCTCTATGCCCTTTTTAATACACTAAGCAAAAAAGAAAAATTACTTATATAACATATGTGCTAGATTTATAACAGAGTTCATGTCTCAAGTCATTTATATACTCATCTATCCTTCTAGAGATCTGACAGATATTGACAGCCAAAAGAATGATTAGCAATTCACAATCATGAGATAGACAAAAGAATTCAATCACTGCACTTAAAGCACACAATGCTCCATGAACACTCAGATGATCACCCCAATTCAATCACTCTAAGCTACTACAACCCATAATAGTTTATTGCAAACATTGTTGCATTGCCCTGCTTACGTCCAAGTCTTAGGGGCTTTAATTTGTCAAATACTGCCTTGCTTATTTTTAAAGTCTTAGAGGCAACAATTATATATCAGTAAAACAAAATACTGCCTTGCTCTCTCTGGAGTCTTAGAGGCGAAATATTATGTATCAGAAAAATTATGCCTTGCTCTCTCTGGAGTCTTAGAGGCGAAATCATGGCAGGCCTACTGTTAACTGCTTCATGATAAAACAACTGATATTATAATCTGGGTTGGAGCAGTGAATGAGATAAATCAATCACCAGTGGCATGAATACATCACATTCTCAAGGCAATGACAAAAATTCTCCATCCATCATCACAACCGTAACACAACCAACCAAACTCCAACAATCAAATATCCAATCCAACCTCCAAAATCATAAATTTTCTATAACACAAACTTTTCAAATATGAACAAAATTATTATTCCACACTTCAAGGCTATTAATATTTCTATGCTTATTTAATTGATAAGCAAAATATATAATAAAAAAAACAGTGTTATTAACTTTAACACATTATAAGTTGTGATATCATTATATTTTAAAAATTGAAACTAAGCTCTATAATGACTGTATTCATTTATCATCATCAAAAATGCAATAACAGTAATCATCATCATCTAAACATCAGGCCAAAATATTTGTATACACTAATAATAATAAAAATTGCACAGAAAAAAAAATATTCTTTTTTTTTTTTTTTTTTTTAAACTATACATCTGTCATCACTATATACTACCCATCTCTCATGTATGTGGGGTATTTCAAGCCATTATTTGGCTTATTTCGAGCCCTAGTTGGTGCGCCATTTGTAACAATTTAAATAAATCAATTGCCATTTGTAACAATTATTTATCAATTGCCATTTGTAACAATATTTATCAATTAATATAAATATGTATTTGTAATTATTAAATTAATATAAAAGATATGTATTTGTAATTATAATTTGTAGCTATTTCAATTCATCATAGCATAGACAAAGAAAATATCAGCATTAAAGATTCTTGGTATTTATTTATATATTGGGGCAGTCATTTAAACAGTAAAACATACTGGACATTGTCATCTAATAAAAATAATATTAAACATAGCAACTGAATAAAAGTACCCACTGTGAGATTCCTGGAGTGCCTTATGCTTATCTCCAATACTAGATTCTTCTAACAAAGAATCCTTCTATCCTTCTTTCCAAATATATAAGACCATTCATGGTCATATGCACACACTGGTGCTATTCATGACAACTTATAAAAAATATATTTTATAAAACTAATATTATGAAGTTGGAAAGGGATGATATCACTCTTTATTCAGTTTAGCTAAGTACATGTGTTTTCCCATGAGCGCCACTAGATTGTTTTCAATCTAGATAAGTATCTATTTATAGTGTACTTGAGTTCAAACTCATTCAGTACATATTTATTACACATGACTTGGATGACTATTGAACAAAAATGACATTCTTACATTTTATCTATATTGATAAAATTACAAGATCCCAATATTACCAAAGTTTATACTATAGATCAAAGATTCTTATAGACATTGCTAGCTCATTAGCGTATATTGATGAACAGACATGTATAATCCTATTAATGGCTTCCAAACAAGCATGTGAAGACCATTATTGATATTGATGGCCATTTAACTAAATTATTTATCACGATAAAGGTAATAATGATGATGATGATAATAATATCATAATAATGATAATAATAGTGATGTCATAATAATGATTATAATAGTGATGATGATACCAGCCATGGCTTATCAATAAACTCACAACAATAAATTCATCTTTATAAACTTATAGGCATCTATTAAAATTATCATATTTCATACTGGGATTTAATAATACTAATGGTGATGATTGATCATCATGAATCTCTTTGCATAATATTCAATTTTATATAAACCCCTATTTACTAAAATATATTCATTACGCTAAACGTTAAATTTAATGATTATAATTTATTAATGATGATTGATGGCGATCATAACTTTTATATAGTATTATTTGAAACATTTTTAACTAATAACATGATATCCATCTTTGATGAGGATGATCTAAATTCATGGACACAACACAATTTTAGCTTTCTATGTTGAACTATAATTATCAAAATTTGTTTATTCTCAAGCATAATCCTTAAATACTTAAATATCAACATTCTAGTTTACCTATTATTTTGCGGACGCTTAATATTTGCAAGTGATTGCTCAATATATATGAATGGTAATACTTAATAACTGCGAGCAATGATGCTGATTTAAAATGATAGAATTAAGACAAAAAAAAACAAAAAACACAATATTCTTAATAATAACTCGGAAACCAATTAAGATATATAATTATATTTTATTAACACTACTACTCTTTCTTTCCTTCTTTAAAGTTAAATCGACAATTAAATAAATGGCTTATTAATATAAAAATTTATATAAGTATAAGCAAATAAACTTAATATATAGGTTTGTCACTTTTCTTGATATCTCAAAATAAGCTGTTTTAACTCAATATTAAAAAAATACATATTCTATAAATGCTTATTTAAGACTTTTCTTACTTATCATATCATAAAATAAATTTCAGGTGTAACTTGTATATGTTATTTCATTTCCATTCAAATGTAATGCCCTACTTTTTAATTTACTATTTTAAATAAATTAAGTCTTATTGTAATAGGAGGAGCAATTAGTATCTGTCTGCTGATCTTTGAACTTTTAGATATCTTGGACTATTGGAATAGAAAAAGTGTGAGGTAATATTTTAAAAATTTATAAAAAGGACAACTACTCTGACTGCAGGGAGTCCACCAATCTAGTCCTCCACTTCAACAACTAGTTAATACTATAAACTGTTAAAAGAGCTTACAATACTGTTTCATTTTTAAATTCATTTATTAACAAAGTTTGATAGCATAATTTTTTTCTTCCAATGTTCAAGCTGAAAGTAAAATATATTATTGGTTCACAGATGAGTATTTAAACCACCCTAAGAGATACATTGGTTCTATCCTTGGCTGACTATTTAGATTCTCCAATTGTCTAAAATGCATGTAAGTGTCTATACTATATTATTTAAGTTTAAATTGCCACAATTAAAAGAAAGAATGGGAATGTATAATAGTATTGTAAAATTGCTTTATTTAAACTTTAAACCTATTGGGAAAGAAGAAAGAAGAATGTTTGTTTATTTTTCAAAAAAAAATTTTTTTTAAAGTTTTAATTATATTATTAATGAAACAACTGTGGCATGTGTAATTTGCACACTGTTATTAAACATTTTCAGAACTCTTTATGAAAAATTTTATGCTAGTTATGTAGGAAGATTTAAAAGAATGCGTATGAATCACTTAATTTTATTATTATTATTATTATTAGAACATTTTCGTAATTATTTCTATTTTTACCTATTTAAAAATACAAGACTAAATGTGCAATTGAATGTACCATTAATATTTACCTGTTTTCCAAATTAATGGGAGAAACAAATTTATAAAATAAATAAATTATGTGACTTTGCTTTATTAAATGCACTCCTCACTCACTGTGAAACTTTTCTATCTAAAATATTGCCAACAAACTCATCTAGACAAATATTATTAGTTAAATAATTACATACATTCTGAATGGCTTTTAAAATGTAACAGAAATGTTTGAATATATCCTAGGAATGAAGTACGAACTACTACTTTATTTGCATCATAAAATTATCTATTCCTTAATTAATAAAATCCCTCATATATAATGTCAACAGCAATTCATTAGCTAACAGCTAAGAACATTGAATATGCTCTTATAAATTAAAATATTATTTTGTTTTCCTGCAGGAACGTGTTTGTTTTATGTATTTGTCAATATTTATATTTGTGTTCAAATAATTATTATTATTTAAGAGATGATTCAAGGAATGTCATTCATAAACTACCAATGAACTTTTTGTTTTTATAACCAAGAAAGAAAAAGAGAACTTTATTTATTATTATTTAATAGTATTTAGATAGACAGTGTTATTTAAGAAGTGTTTTATTATTATTATTATTACATGTATTATTATTCTACTAGAACGTCTCGTAAATGAACAATATTAAGGGAAATATTGTACAAGGTAATTTTTTTTTATTAGTTTAATATAAGTTTATCATGTGTTAGATTATAACATATGTGCATGCATGGAAAGAAAGGGAGATGTCCATGTAATGTTAATAGGGGTGATAGCTCTTCTTTAAAAGAAGCACATTATATAGGTTTTTATATTATATCTATGCATTTTTCAACAGATTTAAACAATAATTATTTTCAATGATTATTTAACCTGGAATATAAAGTTTTATTATTTGTCTAAGCCAAATTTTTGTTTTAGATGTGTGCTAATGTAAATACACTATAAAAATTATTTTGTCTTGTTTGCCAATAGAAATTATTGCCTTGTTTTCCAACCATTATTAGTATGATACCAAGTTCTAAATATTATATTATCAGATATGAAATATTCTTTATTGCTTTTACAATTAGTAATTGATATTTTGACAGTAGTTCTTTGCTACTGGGATTTGAATGGTCTGTGTATTATTATGCTTGTATATGTGTGTCCATGATTAAACTTAGCTATAATCATATGTTAATTGCAAGTACAAATGATATATAAAGTCAATCGTTTTTGAAGGAAGAGGATGGTCAATTGTTTTGGAAGGATTAGAGATTTATTTAAGTGAGAATTATTGTTCTTTATTATGTTTGAATGGAAAAGTATTTTTGTGGCTATATGTAATAAAGTTAGCAATGTTTTATAGTATTTATGGGATTGAGTAATCTCTCCCCTTTTGCTATTTGAATATTTAACATGGGTAGATTGCCTAGTGTATTATATGGGATCGAGTAATCTCTCCCTTTTCTGTGTATTGAAGTATTTTTGATAGGAGTAGATGGAATCCTCCAGTTTTGATATTTGATATTATGAATTAAAGTATATGAAGTTAAGTATATTATCTCCCTGATCATTTGGTGAAGAGATTTATTCCCACCAGTTTAGTTAGTCTCAGAAGTAGACTTGGGAGTTGTCGTGTTGTTATTTATCTGATTTGAATTGTAAAAATCTTTTATCCCCATGTGATGCCAGATAATTTATTGATAAAAAGAAGAATAAAAACAGAATAGATTTTCTTACAAAATAAAGTTAGTGATTAAAGCTTGATTGTCCATTGCCTTCATCCGTATTATGATCATATTATAACTTCATAAGCAAACCGATCAGTTTGATTAGAATTAATTATTTATTTTTTGACACACAGCATAATACAGACTCATGCATAAAGTGTTAATTTGAAGGATATAGAAAAATCCATTATTAATGTATAACTTTAATTATTTTAAAACATTTTGTAGTGATCATTTAGGGTTCATATCACCAATTTTTATCATTCAATCATCATTTGATTAAGTAGGCAAGCAAAGATAAAACATAGTTAATAAATAAAATTATTTATTTCTATTTTGGCAAAATAAAACATAGTATTTAATAGAATACTTTATTTCAATGTTGCAAAGGCAGAATATGTTTAATTAATAGAATTATTTATTTCATTTTGCAAGATATAGTTTAATAAGAATATGTTTAATTAATGGAATTATTTATTTCATTTTGCAAGATATAATTTGGTAAGAATATATTTAATTAATGGAGCTATTTATTTCACTTTGCAAAACCTAGTTTGATATTATTCTTAGGTTTCAAACCCTTTACTTTAGTTATAATTAATGTGCATTTGAAGTAAAATGCAAAATTTTAATTTTATTTTATAGTGTAATTAAAATATTTAACCCATGTTGTTTGTCATAGATTTATTAGGTTAATTAATAACTGAGTGTTATAAAACAAAATGTTGAACACAAGATAAATTTTGTAGTTGATTACTAGAAGTATAAGGTTATATTTCTTCAGTTCTATAGGTTTATCAGAAGTAGCTGATAACTTAAACCCCATTTTCTTTACAGTAAAATATGTGGATTTAATTTTGGTTCATTATTTAATGTTACAAATATAAAGTGTTTCACAAATCTATCAAGATGTTTTGGATAGATGAAATGCGTTAATTTTGAAATTTAAGAGATCATATCGTGTTATTTATTTTTATGTAAACTTTAACCAGTGATGTTAAATACATTCAAAATTTGTACTTATGCCAATGAGAAAGAGATTAAATGTTTGCTGAAATATTTTTCTTATTTTGTTAATAAATATTTTATTATTCAAAATTGTATTTAGAATCCTTCTTTGACATTCGTTCGTGTTTCATATTTTCACACATGCTCACACATTTATTTCATTTAATGTGATATAATTATATTTTCATTTAATTATGATAAACATCCAGAAATGATGATATTGATTTCCTTGATCCAAACACTGTATGAGATGCCAATTATTTACTGAGTTTTTAAAAAGGTTTTATTATTTAGTAATTGTTTAGATGATGAATTGAAATCAAAATGTGCCCGATTTCTTTCATTATCTAACTACCATTATTTAGTTAGGGTATTGCTTGGTTTATATTATTATTTTCATAATATTAAATAATAGTTATTGAGAGATAGATTTTAGATTAAACCATGCCATAATAGATTCCCTGAGATCTTCAATTTTTTTAAATTCAGTGTGTAATTAAAAATTTAGTAATGATGGGTTTTGTTTAAGTTCAGATCCAACTTGTTATACATTTTAGTTTCTAAATATTATATTTTATTTATTAGTTTAATTTTCTAATATGGTAGAGGTTGTTCAATGCATGTGCATGATGAGAAAAGGTGGAATATAGATTATAATTAGTTAATTTAGATGGGCAGAATTTTACCAATATAAATCTTATTTATTTTAGAATTTGATAGATGTTTATTCCTATTAATCATAATATTTTCTCCCACATCTAATGTACACTGTACACCTCATACACCTCTGTATCCCTCAACTGAGCTAGTTTAAGGTGAAACTTTAATTAAGAGCCTCATAAGTAAATTTAGGATAAAGTTAGATTAATAGTTTATTCTATGATCCATAGAATTGGTGACCCCGGGTAATTGTTAGTGATGCACCACATGACTTAATTTAATAAGCTTGTACTATAACTTATATAAGGAGTCTGAATAGCTATTAACAAGCTTTTTTAAATATCACTATCCTCAGACCAGTTTCTAGCTGATAGATTTCATCAATGAGAAACTAGGATATTCAGACATTAGATCTAAAAATACCAGCTTAAGCCAAACATTTATCTAATAGTTAACTATTAAGTAGAAAAACTGAAATTTTCAGACATCTATATGTCTTCAACTCCTGCTATCTAACTTAAATAACCATATTAGAATGAATTTAGTTGAGATACACCTTATATTAACAGCTTTAGCAATATAACATTGCCAAATCCTCAAGAGCAAAATTATAATTACAAAGAAATCAAGCCATTACATCATATGACAAGTTTAATAAGCTTGTACTACAATTGTTATATAAGAACCTGAATAGCTTTTAACAAGATTTCCTGAATATCCCTATCCCCAGACTGTTTCTAGCTGTTGGCTTTCATCAGTGAGGTGATAGGATAGATGTTAGATTTAAAAATACCAGTTTAAACACAGTATTTATCTAATAGTTAACTATTAAGTAGAAAATCTGAAAATTTCAGACATCTATATGTCTTCAAATCCAGCTATCTAACTAAATAGTTAACTATTAGAAAAATGCTATTAGATAAATGTTACTAGTTAACTATTAGATAAATGCTAAGATTAAGCTGGTATTTTTAGCTCTACTGTCTGAATATTCTAGTGCATCACTAACAAAAGCCAACAGAACAGCTTGAAAATGGGATGGGGATAAGGATATTCAGAAAATCTTGTTGAGAGCTATTCAGTCTCATTATATAACATTTGTAGTATAAGCTTATTAAATTAAGTCATGTGACATATGATATGATTTCTTTGCCATTATAATTTTGCTCTTGAGGCTTTGACAATGTTATATTACTAAAGCTATTAATATGTGGTGTATCTGCACTTAGTTCAATCCCATATGGATATTTAAGTTAGGTATCTGGATTTTAAGACATATAGATATCTGAAAATTTTATATTTTCTACTTAATAGTTAACTATTAGATAAATGCTGGGTTAAGCTGATATTTTTAGATCTAATGTCTGAATATTCTGGTGCCCACTGATGAAAGTTAATAGCCAGAAACTGGCTTTGGGAAGGGATATTTGGAAAAGTTTGTTAAGAGCTATTCAGGCTCATAGTTTCACTCTTTGTAGTTAAGTTGCAATCTTTGGTGTCTACATAAACTTATTAGACCATAAATAAACATGGATTTCCATCTTCATTTTTAAAAGGAGGTTGTCTTGACAACAGATTGAGAGGGTTTATTGTCATTATATATATAAATGTTCAGACATTTATACAGAAAAGGGAGATGTATATTGTTTTAAAGTTAGCTTTATTTACATCATAATTGTAGCTGTTCTACATTTCTAGAAAAATGCTGTGATTATCATATAAAATATTTCAAGAGCATGTTCAGAACTAATAAAGCTAACTTTAAAGCATTATACATCTACCTTTTGCATGTAAACGTTTGAACATTTATATGCATAATATTACAATTGCATAGAAAGAGTTAATAATTCTTGAAAATTGCATGATATTGTTATTGTTTAAGTGTTAACCACTGTCACTTTCATGTATTTACATTTATCAACCTATCTAACCCTGAGCATTGTTAGTTTTATTATTTAAATAATACAGAGTCGGAATGCATATTGAAAGTTATAATTGAATATTTATTAGTCCACATGCAGAACAATTGTTTAAGTTAATAATTTTACTCTCTGTAGGATGCCTATTGATTAATGTGGTTTGCACTGGATAGCATTATTGTATAGGAGAATAGCTAATAGTCCATATTATCGTGGAATAAAATAATGGAATTATAAAAACAAATAATATGACTTTATGATTGAATGAATCTAAAATTGTGAAAAGTCCTCTGTGTTGAATTAGATATGTTATGCTAAGGAATAATAAAATTTTATAACAAATATTAGATTGCTTTTTTTTAGGAGATGCAGACACCATTTACATTATAAAGAATGTCTCAAAATTGCTCTAATATTTCAATTAAGAGAATATAGGTGAAGAAAAAACATTTTTTTGAAAAAACACTAACATTCTTTTTTTTTGCAGATGCTAAATAAATAGCTTACATACTAGCACGTGATTCATATATATTCTTGTTTGATTTGGGATAATGCATTCATTTGTATAACCATTGCAAAATTGTCCTTTACATTTAAGTCACTTTAGTATCTCTGTTTCTTTCTCTTTTTTTGAAGTAAAATAGCTGTTTGTTTCGAGTTGCTATTATAATAGTTATCAATATTGGAAAAATTATATTTAAAGAAATATTGTCTTACTGTGCAAAGTTAAATTGAAATGTAGAAACATAACTGATTTGAAAAGTCAACACATACATTTCTATAAAGTTAAAATCAGACTTATCAAATTGTATTGGAGAATATTTATCAGATCTTTATTTCTTCTTCTTATTAAATACTAAATTAATAATAATAATAATTGAATTTTATATATGTATACTCTTTTTAAAATATACCCACCAGGATTTATTTTGTTAAAAAGGCTGCCTGATATAAATGATGTGATGTGATGTGCTATGGCTTCTGTTTTCTCGGATCAAATCTCTCAGCTACTATTCCACAGAAACGTTACCACTTTATCTTCCCTTTCTATTCATTATCCTAAACTAGTTGGGGATATTGGGTGGGGGTTAGAAGGGGTTTTTCACCACACCCCTTCTCCCATCATTTATTTTTTTAGGGGGGGGAAAGATGGAGGGGGGGGTTTTCTGTTTTTATTATATTCTTCTCTATCCTATCTGTGCTGACATCTATATAATTTTTAGAATTATTTTAATGATGTCAAGAGATTAAAGATCATCTTTAAACCCATGCTTTTCTCTTTATTATGATACATCATGATAATTACTAGTGTTTTGATGGCTAGTACACTCATTGTACCACTGGACCCAAATTGATAATAATCAGCATTGATGCAATGATCCTGTCATATTTTTAAAGCTTTTAAATTGTATCACTATAGTTTAGTCAGTATTATTGCAGCAAGAAATGTTGAAGTTTGCCCATCAGATGATGATTAGCCTAGATTTTATAATATGTGTCTTTTAAATCCAGTCACAATGATATCAATTGATGATGATTTTCTGCTGATACTGGGTTTTTGCTTAGATGTTTTTCCACTGATTCTTTTACTTTCTCTTATTGCACTCAATTGAAAATAGCTGCTGATTATTTTTTCCTTTATATTTACCTTCCATATCATTCTTGGTCATTGTAAATGGCATGTAATGGAATAGCAGTTATATAACAGAAATGGAAGAATAAATAGACATTAGTAAAGCATTTATATTGCAGTATTAAATATAAATATTTTTGGAGAAAAAAACATTAAAAAAATTAATTGAAGATTTGGAAGATTAAATAATTTAACATATCAAGCACACAGTTCTTCTTTTCAAAATAGTTCATAAATATCCAATATAGAAATAAAACAAACTCCTTTTTAAAACTTGTTTCTTATATGACTATAAGCATAAAAAAAAAATCCAACGTTTTGACTATTTTATATAGTCTTTTTCAAGACACACTAAAATAAAATAATATATATATAACAAATAACACATATTCCAAAAAAAAAAAATTACAAAATATATTTATAACCAAAAATTTACCTTATCTCACTCCCCTTTCCTATTACCAACAATCACAACTTAAATACAAACAATTTTTCTTTTTTTAAAAAAAAATCTATATATATATCCTTGTTTTTCTATTAACTTCCTATTTAATTCTGGTTTTATTTCATTAATGTATAATGAAAGTATGATAAAAGAAAGTGTATACAATTAATGAAATAAAACCAGAATTAAATAGGATGTTAATAGAAAAACAGAAAAGCAAATAATAGGTTTTTAATTAAATGTTTTAAAGGATATATATAGATTTTTTTTTAAAAAAAGGAAATTGTTTGTCTTTAAGTTGTGATTGTTGGTAATAAAAAGGGGAGTGAGATAAGGTAAATTTTTGTTTATGAATATATTTTGTAATTTTTTATTTTTGGAATATGTGTTATTTGTTATATATATATTATTTTATTTTATTTTAGTGTGCCTTGAAAAAGACTATATAAAATAGTCGAAATTGTTTTTATAAATGTATATTATATATAACCAATTCTTAGTCACAGCTCAAACTGCAATATGTTTTGGGATAGTTTGTAAAAAAGTCTTCAATAATAATTTATAGATTGATTCTTCCATATTAAATAACCTTATTTGGTTCTTGTGTATAATTCAACCGATGACGTATTACCCTGAAGGCATATCAGTCTAATCTTGCGATTTTTAAGATAACGTCTCCAAGTGATCTGCGGACACATGTAATCACTAAAATGTGTCCGCAGATCACGTGAACACGGTATGTTAAAAATCTCAAGATTAGACTGATATGCCTTCGGGGTAATACGTCATCGGTTGAATTATCCAGGTCACATGCTAAAAAATATTCAAAAATGAAAAATATCTGACGCAGGTCAGGCAAATACTAAAAAAAAAATAAAAAAAATGTACATGCATGCGTCAAAATATTATTCTCAATTTTAAAATACAGCAGCGCATAGCGCTGGAATTGGCAGGGGGGGCTCTGGATGTTTTTGTCAAGCCGCAGGCTCGGCGTACACATATATCAGACATTGTATTACTCTCATAGCTGTATGATATAATTCAGAAATTAAAAATAAAATTAAAACGTAATTCAATGTAAGTTTGAGAATTTTAGAAATATTAACAAATATTTTTTGTAAATAAGTTTGAGAATTGTAGAAATATTAACAAAAACTTTTTGTAAATTTTAAATAAACACCTAAATAAAAAAGACGCGATCTAATGCAAATCTGGTATTAATGGCGTCCAGAAAATGCCGCACTTTTACATGCATTTGGTAATTTTAATAATGTATTGCATATTGCAAAATTGATTTAAAAAATTATTTCAAATTATTTACACATTAAAAACGTAATGTAGAAATATTAACAAAAAGTTTTTGTAAATTGAAAATAAACAAATAAAACACTTTACCCGAATTAATGCGAATCTGGCATTAATGGCGTCCTTGTTATCACATGCATTTGGTAATGTATATTCCAAATTTGTTTTAAAAAATTATTGAAAATTATTTACACATTAAACGAAATTGAATGTAAGTTTCAGAATTGTAGAAATATTAACAAAAACTTTTTGTAAATTTAAAATAAACAGATAAATAAAAAACACTTTACCGGAATAAATTATTTACACATTAAACGTAATTCAATGTAAGTTTGAGAATTGTAGAAATATTAACAAAAATTTTTTGTAAATTTAAAATAAACAGATAAATAAAACACTTTACCCGAATTAACAGCTCAAAAAAGTAACTGTGATGCCGTGGATAGCAAAATCGCAATAGACATAAAAATCAAAAAATTTCCCAAACCTCTCTACGAATTTTAAATCTCGCGGGTAAAAAAAAAAAAAAATTGACTCTCTGATGGATTAATCATGCCAGTCACTTGGTTACCATGACAACATTGTCATGCAAAAAACATCGATGTCTACCGGAAGGGAAATCGGTAAGTCAAAAACGTCATCGGTTGAATTATACACAAGTACCTATTATTTTTTTTATTTGATTAATACAGTGATGATGACGAAGGTCTAGCCATATATTTCAATTTTGTATAGATCATGTGGAAGAAGAAAAATAGATTATATTTCCTGATTATCATATGAGAATCAGACACATTAATCATCATTTTCATTTTAAAAAACTACAAATAATGAAATAATACATAAATAACATGATGTCCTTATTTTTTTTTAATAACATTCTGATATATTCTCAGCAAAGGCAAAACATAAATAAAAATGGTACAAATTTTACGTTTAGTATTTCCATACTAGTTTCTACTTTGCGGCTTTCATTAATGAGAAGCTTTGGATAAGTAGGCACTTGATTGGAATTTTAATGTACAAACCTTCTTACAACCACTGATTACTATGGTTTTTGCTGGATGGCACTACTATATGAAAACTATTTTATCAGATTGTATAAGCATAAAAAATGTCGGTCATGTGATGTTTTAATGTTTTAATCTACTAATCTACATTTAGTTTAAGTAACAAAAACCGGATTAAAATTGCTTGATGAATAAAAAAAGTATTTGAGTTTTGTACACACACATAATATATCCTTGAAGGAAAATATCAAAAAAATGTTAGCTTGTTTTTTCAACTAAAGAAAAACAACTAACTCGTCTTCATTAATGAGTCTAACCTGCCATGTCTTTTTGACACACATGATTCTTTAAACATTTTATCATGTATATATAAAGTTTCCCAGCAGTTAATGTTATATTATAATTAAGATTAATACTCCAATACTGGTTTATTATGTAAATAAATTACTCTCAATCCAAAGCACAAAATAAAATTGTCTGAAGTAAAAGAGTAAAGACAGATCAATCTTTTCTCTCAAAATATTTTAACTTGTGATTTGGATTGCCAGTATTTCCTTTACATATTAAATTAGTGCAGGAGTATTAATCTTTATATATATATATATATATATATATATATATATATATATATATATATATATATATATATATATATATATATATATATATATATATATATATATATATATATATATATATTGTACCTATATTGATATAGGCACATATAATTTTATCTAAAATTATTATTAAAGTAATCTTTCATAAAAGAAAAACATAAAATTAAATGTTGGAGAGTTTATTGCAGCTTGTTTTCGAAAAAGATAAGAATTAAATAGTTTTTTTTAGTATTCGTAAAAATATAATTTAAAGGGTTAAAACATACAAATCTCTTGTCATTCAAGTTTAATTAAAGAAAAAATAATGTTAAAACTAATATATGACCGTATATATGTGCGATTGTCAACAATAGAATAAATGTTATTATAAAGTTAAAGAAGATTATTATTAAAAAACACGGCAATGGTTATTAATTAAAATATAAAACAACATCTCTGCATGGCTATTACTAATTAAGCAATCTTCCAAAACACGTTTATCAAAGGATTAATTGATAAGGAATTTGACAACAGATCTTTGCCGGAGATATCAGAAAGACAACAAGGCGCAGGTATAAATAGACTTTTTTTTATCGGACAGTATGCTTTTCACAAATTAATTGAGTTGAGACAATCAGTTCACAAAGTTATTGAGAGAGTGCAGTTCGGAAATTAATTGAGTCAGTTAAGAAACAAAATGCAGTGCTGAGAATATTTTGGAACGCATGTTTATCTCCAGCCCAGATGTCCGAGAAAACAGCAGATCTGCCCGTGAAATAATGTCAGCTTAACATCTTAGAAAATCTCCGTCAGTATCTAATTGTCTCCGATAGTAATAATCGTGAAAATCAGGAAACTCAGCAAGGAAACGTCCCAGCCGGCTGGAAGCATTCATACTGGAAGAAACAACAAACAAGAAGAAAACAAAGTGTTAAATCTATGTTCAAAATCCTAGGTAAAACATTTGCTTATTTTCGTTTATACTGTAATAGCCATTGCATTTCATTAATTCGTGTGAATCCTCCAAGAGTCTAATTATATGAACTCGATATCATACATAAATGAACTATTGATATGTGTGTGATTAAATTTCAAACGCTATGTAGTCCTTTATTATCATTATTATGTGTGTGCATGAGTTAATATGTGCATGATCATTATATCAATATTTATTAGTTAAATTAGAGTGTTCTGTTATTAAATCTATAGGAATATTTAAACTATTTAGAAATGTTAATTTAAAATATGCGTGTGTTTTATTAGAATTATAAAATGTTTAAATTTAGTAAATAAATGTTAGTTAATAAATTATCTTTAAAATTAAACTTTATTTGTCGGTCAATTCTTTTTATCAATTCTTTTACCAAATTCTTTTATCAATTCTTTTTATCAATTCCCTTTTATCAAGTCTTTTAACCACTAATTAAGTATAATCTATTAGTGATTACAAACAACTGAGCTAGTCATGGATTTAGGCGTTGAGTTAGTGGCCATTGCTTAAAGTGCGTTATTTATTCATCCTTGAATAGATAGCTGGCGCCCGTGTTTATACACAAACAAAAAAAAGTGCTTTGAACTTGGTGTTGAACTCAACAGTCGAGAAGAAGTTATGTCCTGGAAATGTAACGTTAGTTATATACTTTATAGCTATCGTTTGGGCATACATACTCTCCGAGTATGTTCTTCTCTGCCTAAGAGGCCGGTGTTTCGAATACTCATATTCGAACACGGTTCAATATATATATATGCAAGAAGTATTTTGTGGATTAAAATGGGAAACTAAAGGAGTGAAAGTAAATGGAGAGTATTTAAGTTATTTAGATTTCGCAGATGATATAGTTGTTCTTGCAAATAATGCTTCAGAGTTGCAGGATATGTTGCAGGAATTATCAGATGAAAGTAGGATTAAAGATAAATGTTAAAAAGACTAAAGTAATGTTTAATCGATTTGCTCAAAATATGAAAATAAAGATTGATTATGATGAATTAGAAGAAGTTAACAGTTACAAATATCTTGGTCAGATTATTAATACAGATGGAAACATAATGGAAGAAATTAATCATAGAATTAAACTTGGTTGGAGTGCTTTTGGTAGAAATAACTTGATACTAAAAGGAAATATGCCTATGTGTTTGAAAAGGAAGGTTTTTGACAAATGTGTTTTACCAGTTCTTACTTATGGAACTGAGACTTGGACACTTAATAGAAGAGCAATACAAAGACTTCAGACCACTCAAAGAAGTATGGAGAGATGTATGTTGGAAGTAACAAGAAGAGATTGAAAATGCAATGTATGGGTAAGAGAACAAACAGGTGTTACTGACCTTATTGAAAAAAATAAAAGATTGAAGTGAAGTTGGGCTGGACCTATTGCTAGAAAAGATGATAATAGATGGACAATTGAAATTTTAAACTGGATTCCAAGAGATTGTAAAAGACTCAGAAAGAGACACATGTGAGATGGATGGATGAAATAAGAAAGTGTGTAGGGGTGATGTGGAGAAGAGAAGCTAAAAATTGGAGATGGATTAAACTTGGAGAGACCTTCATCCTGCAGTGGATTGATAATGGTTGATAATGATGATGATATATATATTGAACCTGATTGAAATCCGATTCAATGGTGTCATTACAAAAAAAAAAAGAAATTTATTAAGCTTTTAATTTTCATTAAACGTAGAGTTTAAATTTTTATTATTATTTAAAAAGAATGCATGTATCAAAACACACGTTTATATGTAAAACGGATTTTTTAAAAAAATGTTTTTCATTTATTTTAAAATAGTTTTCATATACCGCCTGTTTTTAAATCCATTTGATTTAAAAACAAGCTGGCTAGCTAATTGCATTCCTGTTGCTTTTATTTTAATTAGTGTTAACAATTTTTATAGCGGAGATTTAATTTTTATGTTGTTGTTTTCATTTCAATAAACCCTGGGTGGAATTCTTAGATAGATTGAGTGGGAGATTAATATTTGCCCTGCCTCAGGCATGAAAATTGGACAACAAGTAAAGTGTTTCGTGGGAAATGGAGCAATGTATAAATAACCCCAAAAATTTGGAGTGTCAGTTAATTCAGTTTTGAGAGATAGACAAGTGGTTTTTTCACGTGAAAGTTATATCAGTGCGGACATTTAAATTTCTTAGTTAAAGGACATCAGCTGTTATTAAATACTTTCGCTTGCAAAAATGAAAAATTCTATACTTGTTATCACCACTCGAATGGCTTGCTAACTCCACAAAAGACGGATCCCTGACTTCCAAGTTTGCTCCAGTAATGCCTTGAACACCTAAAAAAAGCCGGAACCTCTCTATATCTACCTTGCTGCCTAAAGAACCTGAAAATGAACTTAAGTAAAAGTGTGCACTCTATGTGAACTTTGCTTTACAAAAAAGTAACTATTTTCGTTTTTATTCCCAGGGTAAATTAATTCTCATTAAATCTCCGATCAATCTAATCATAAATATGTATTCTTAAATCAATATAGCCTCATATTTAATATTTGCTCTAATTTCCAATATTTTGTAGTGTGTCTTGGAATCTTAGTTTTAAGATTCCAATTTGCTTTCAGTTTTGTTTATTGGAGAGTGACGAATGAGTTTTATATTTTATGTCTCGCTTTTGTAAATGCTTTAGCAGTCTTGTATATATTTTTTTTATGCTTACCTGTAATTATTTAGTATTCAATAATTAATTTTATACTCTATGTTTGCCCTCTTGTTAAACCTCCAAAAATTTTTTGGCTGACGACTTTATTGTCTGATTTTCGCAGGTGGAGATTTCGTTTCTAATATCTCTAAAAGCGGAAATTAGAATTGTGTTTTTCTTTGTAATTTTATAAGTCGTCAGCAGGAAGATAAAATTTATTCTTTCTTAAATTACAGATGAGCAATACTTTCGTTCTGCTAGAGTATTTAAACTTTTGATATTTCATACTCATGTGCACTCTCCGATAGATTTCTTTTTGTATTTACTATGTGTGCTTTAAATTTGTCAGAGCGTGTACTCAGAATTTGTTTGTAAGTTTATTTTCTTTAAATGCTGGGCAGACGTAACTGTTTTTCTAATATTTACTTGTCCCTTAGTGGGTTCTTTAATTATTAATTTTAAAGTAATTTTCGCCAATCATTTGGCTGGGATTCACCAGTTTTAATTGTTTCTTCATTTCAGTCATGTTTGTCAATTGTTCTTGAGGTGGATCAATCACCGTTATTTTAAACGTAGTAATATGTGCAGCTCATACCGATATAAGGACATTCAAGGTCTGACCAATTTTTAGATCTCGAACAGCTCATCAGCGCTGGATTCTTTGATCTATTTCAGGGGCATAGGGTTTAAATATCTGAAAGTGAAAACCAATGTTTAGGTGAATCCTCTGCTGAATGAAATTTGCTTCCTCCCTTTTAAATTTGTTTATTAGAAGATCAGTCAGTCTGTCATAGCTTTGCCTTTAGTATATCTGGTACATGCCTGAGTTAACCCCATCTCTTGTGTCATAAACTTATATTTAATATTTTATTTTCTCATAATAAAATTTATGAAATATGTTTAAACTTAATTTGGCTGACGTTTGTCTTTGTGCTTTAGTCTCAATTGTCTAAACAATTTAGTCTCAATTGTCTAAACAATTTAAGATCTCTTGTTTCTCCCTGAGTCTAGTCAGCGCAAACCATCATCATCATCTATTGTGATCACAGTAGACAAATTTTCCAGACATGTAGTGGTCTGGTGGCGCCCTCTGTTTCAGAATAAATTGAGTATCCGGTATAATATATATGTGTGTGTGTGGTAT